>CAIGRP010097278.1:0-15486 GCA_903798385.1 Fraxinus cuspidata
ATGAATTATATTAAATAATATAATTTGAAGATTTAAGTTCTTGCAATTTGTTAATTACAAGGAGTTGTGATTATGAAATACAAATTGCAATAAGACTGAATCTTAAATCATCCGTGATCGTAAGTAATACTGAGATACGGATATCATTATTAAAGTTAGACCATTATGTGTGGTATTTCTTACTTGCGAAGTAAGTACCTGATCTCACAAGCTAAAGTGTGGTGACACTTGAATGAATATGTGGATGTTTTGTTATAGAACAAAACGTTGGAGACCCGCTGAGAGATTTCACATGGATAACTATCTGAGTGTTAGTGGTTAATCTCTAACTTTCGGTAATGGAATTGGTCCTTTGACTTAAGGTCATCATAGTACCTCATATGAGGACAGTCACACTTTAGTGATGTTGGATGTTGCTCTACCAAGGGTCGCTAATACAGTATCGTTCAAGTGTGTCAAGAATCATAAGAAGGTTGTGAATTATCAATAGATGATTCGTCACTCTTATATAGTAAGAGATTATGATCTACATTCTATTAAGATAAGTTGATATTGAAATTATTGGCCAAGGTGAACTCATAAGTCGGAAAAGAGTTTTCGGCTTACATTGACTTAACAGTGTGATAGAAGATGTGATCGATAATTGAGATTGACACATATCCATATCTCGTAATTGATCGGATCATATTAACGAAATGATTATAGTTTCACGGTAAACGNAAGAAATGATCGATAAATGAGATTGACACATATCCAAATCTCGTAATCGATCGGATCATATGACGAAATGATTATAGTTTCACGGTAAACGAACAAGTTTGGTTTTGTCACATTACGTGACGTTTCCCATCACATGTATTGCCCTAACACATTGCTAGATGTCAATCTGGGACGACGAATGTGAATTGGTGATAAATTAAAATGGTGATAAATTAAAAGGGGCGTTTTAATTTATCGACTTTGATTAGATCAAAATAACAATTTACGTCGTTAACAATCGTGATTGATAACCTAATGGGTCACACACAAAAGAGAACCAGAAGAATGAGAATCATCAATTAATTAATTGACAGTGTTGAATAATTAATTAATTGAGTTGTTTATTAATAGACCCGAATTGATTAATTAATTCATGGACCAGATTTAATTAATTTGATAAATTAAATAATGGATCGGGTTAAATTTAAGAGATGGATCAAGTCTACTTGAACTTATATTAATAGACTGCTAGGGTTTGAAAACCATAGGGAATTGATTCATAATTATGCTAACACAAGAAAAAAAAACCTAGCCACCATTCTTGTTCTTTGTGTGGATCACCATTGGAGGCTGGACAATTGGACAGCTTGGATTGCAGATCTTGATCATTGAAGTTCAAGAAATAGCAAAGGAATTTGAGACAGATCGTGATCATTGGAGTTTAAAAAATAGCAAAGCAATTTGTGGAATTCATCAAATGTATATTTCTTATCACAATTTCTATCTAAACACAATGCAAATCCTTGTATGGGAATTGAAATTAGTTTAATTTTCACTGCGCATGATTCATTCAATTCCCAACAGTGGTATCAGAGCTCACTTTGTGTTTGTTAGAAACTGTTTTGCATTATGAATCATTAAAAAGTTGATTATTCATATTGTTTCTCAAATCTAGCACTTAGAAAATTATTTTTCATCTTCAAAAATCTGTTTTGAAAAGAAATATATTTTTTTAAATTATTTTTTGATCTGAAGAAAAAGGATCATCGGGTCGCCGTCGAATTGAGGCGGCTTGCCGCCAGTAAGCAGCAGCGCCGGAAATTGCAGCAGCGCCTTGGCCGGGCGGTGCCATAACAAAACCAAAAGGAAAAAAAAATTTAGGGCTTTCACAAAAACGGGTGGAAGCGGAGGCCTCCACTGTAATTTGTGAAATTGTAGGGCCCCGCCTGCAATTATGTAAAAATGGGTCATTTTACAATTTTTAAATAAAGGACCTGTAATGCAATTAAGTTAATTGAAGGACTTGCTTTTAATTTTCAAATCTGGGTCAAGTTGCAATTTTCAAAAAGAATAGTTGTGAATTTAAATATTAAAATGGTTTTAGACTTGTTTTTAAATGGGTTTGACCCGATTTTTCGACTTTGACCCAAATTTAAATTTTATTTAAAGTTGATGACTTATATTTTTGTTAAAATTGGTTTTAACTTAAATATTAATTTTTGACCCTAAATTGAATTTTATTTTATTTAGGAGTTTTATTCTATACTAAAATATTAATTCAATTGTGATTAGATTTTGACTCTAATTTTATATTTTATTAAAATTTGATTTTAATTGAATTGTCCCACCCTAAAATTTTAAATAATTAGAGTTAGACTCTAATTTGGTATTTAATTAAAATTTGATTTTAGTTAAATATTTTCGCCATATCTTTTTGGAATTAGAGTTGGACTCTAATTTGATATTTAATTAAAATTTGATTTTAATCACATTGACCTGCTAATTAATTTAATTGATTAATTTGATTAATTAATTAATTAATTAATTTTGATCCATTTGTCTAAATGTGTTTAGACGACAACTATTGCTAGATTCTTGAAACATGTTATTGTATAATATTAGATATTATATATGATTGCATTTATATGATGAATGTTTAATTAGTGGATGATTATGGACTCGACCATGTGGATGTGTGGAATGGTTAATTTTATTCTTGTTATTTTGTGAGCCTGCGAGCTCTTAGTTTATTTTGGACCAGCGAGTCCGTTATTATTATTATTTTGGGCCTAGTGTCCAATGCTATTACGGCATGCGTGCCAACTAGTATAGGATACAAGTCATAGTCGGACTGATTTAAGATGCAAGAGGAGGAAATCATGGAGATGGTGCATTGATATTAATTCAATGCAATAATCCCCTAGGAATTGACTAACTAGTCTTCCTTTGGTTCAGGAAGACTAGATAAAATTATTGTCCATAATCACCCACTCTTATATGTATGTTTATTTGTGAAATTCATCAAATATATAATTCTTATCACGGTTTTTATCTAAATATGATGCAGATCCTTGTATGGGAATTGAAATTGTTTTAATTTTCGCTGCACATGATTTATTCAGTTCCCCAACACAATTTTGTTTCCTCAAAGGCTTAAAAAAATACCCATAATTACTAAGAATAGCGTTCAACCGCCAAAAGTCCATGTGAAAAGCCGATAAAACAAGATAAACATTTGTAAATTGTCAAAGAAGCAATTGTGGAAGAATCCAAACCGTCTAAGGAAGTAGATCAAAAGGATGATGCACAGCTACTTGAAGCTAAGGAACCAAGTCCAATTAAAGCTTATGTACCATCATTCATTTTCCTTAAAGATTGCACAATGGTGCATTGATATTAATTCAATGAAATAACCCCCTAAGAATTGACTAACTAGTCTTCCTTTGGCTCAGGAAGACTAGATAAAATTATTGTCCATAATCATCCACTCTTATATGTATGTTTATTTGTGAAATTCATCAAATGTATAATATTTATCACAGTTTTTATCTAAATACGATGCAGATCCTTGTATGAGAATTGAAATTATTTTAATTTTCGCTGCACATGATTTATTCAGTTCCCCAACACAATTTTGTTTCCTCAAAGGCTTAAAAAAATATCCATAATTACTAAGAATAGGGTTCAACTGCCAAAAGTCCATGTGAAAAGCCGATAAAACAAGATAAACATTTGTAAATTGTCAAAGAAGCAATTGTGGAAGAATCCAAACCGTCTAAGGAAGTAGATCAAAAGGATAATGCACAGCTACTTGAAGCTAAGGAACCAAGTCCAATTAAAGCTTATGTACCACCATTCATTTTCCTTAAAGATTGCACAAGTATAAGCTCAACAAGCAATTTGCAAATTTTTTGAATGTAGATGATGCAAGTCAACATCCTATTCATTGATGCTATATTAAAAATTTCAAGCTACACCAAATTCTTTAAGAAGATGCTATCTAGGAAGAAGGCTTAAAGAATAAGACATAATGGCATTAAATGAGGAGTACATTTCTATTTTGCTCAACAAATTGATTTCAAAATGAAAAGATTCAGAGAGTTTTCAACTACTTTGCTCTATTGAAAATTACGTATTTTTAATGTTTTATGTGGTTCATGTGCAAATATTAATTTGATGCATCTTTCAATATCAAGAAACTTGGCTGGGGGAGGAGTAAAAAGTATCTATATCATGCTTTCACGAGACACTATTGAGGACATACTAATTGAAGTAGACAAATTTGTATTCTTGATGTATTTTACTATATTTAATATAGAGAAAGATCGAGATATGCCAATGCTTTTGGATCAACCATTCCAAGTGACAAGTCGATCTTTAATCGATATTTGAAAAGATGAACCGATCTCAAGGGTAGAGATGAAGAAACATTCCGTATATTCGCCATATTATCATCCGGCCTTTAGACTGCTTTAGAGTTGTTGATGAGGATATGAGTGATAAAGGAAATTGCACATATAAAAGGAAAATATGTCAATTTATCTATTCTGTAATTACTTTTAGTTATTGCATTGCATGAACAAAATTAGCATTGCATTTAAAACCTAAGCATGATTAATTATTTTTTAGCTATATGTGGCAACATTTTATACTTGCTCGTATTCATAGTATTGCATTTATGTCGATTTTTTTAGTGATTATATGATTATACTATATGACTGCTATGCTATTACAGCTTGCTAGTGACAAGTAGATCCTTAATCGACATTGAAAAAGGTGAACAGGTCTTGAGGGTGGAGATAGGACCGGAAACACTCAGTATGTACACAGCATCTTAGCAACCATCCGATCTCGATGAGCGCTTTAGAGTTGATGATGAGGATATAAGTTGTAACACCCCGAAATTTTTATAGAATAGAATTTATTTATTTACATGCCATATTTTGTATTATTTTGAAAAGTTACGGGACTAAAGTGATATATGTATTAACTTTAAATTTTGGGCTAAATATTTAGATATTGTTAAAACGATGAAAAATATATCAATATGAGTCTCATTGGATAGCTCGTAATTAATCATGTAAATTATGTTTGAGAAAAAGTTAATTCGGATAAGTTAGTCTCAAGATATTGAAGTTCAAAGAAATTATAATTTATTTATTTATTTTAAAAATCAAATGAATTTGGATGAAGATAGTAAAGTGTATCTAGGGATTTGATGTGAGATAAATTTTTTTTATTATTAATTAAAATTCTATTTGAAGTCAAAAGTTGCCATCACTATCACGTATATGGATTGGAATCACATTTTTATAGTGATATGTTTTAGGATCATGCTATGTGCTATGTGTACATAGCATGATCCATAGGGGTGATATAATGGCCATGTGGCCGGCCCCTATTGGAGGGATGCCGAGCCCAATGTTTTATGTACAAGTGTCATACTATAATTTGTTTACTAAAAAAAATAAATCTTATTTAATTTGATAAATTTTTTCTATCCCAATTGTACCATGACTCAACCTCTATATTGTTACTATAAATAGTGCACAATTATTCCACAATTCATCATCAAAGAATTTTATACGACAGCTTTCATTTAAAGCAGCTGTAAATTTCTAATATATATTTTTTTTCAAAATCTCGTTTGATCAACCAAAGTAATATACTTTTATGTAAGTAGTTCGTTTTCTTATGCTTTTATATTCAGTAATTTATACATGAATTATCAGTGGACATTCGGGTTCTTTATTAAAAGATATAAAACCCTACGGGAATCTAAGATGACCTAAGATGGGTGCGTCGCTTGATCACCGATGTACTCCACAAGAGAAGAGTGGTATGAAGTGTTTATTCTATTGCATAATTGTGTATAAAAACTGCATGTATCTTACTGAGTATTTTTTTAAATACCCACTCTTATAAAATTTTACAGGTTAGTTTGAGTCGATTGGAACAGTGACGGATGGTGAATGCGACTGCCAAGAGGAATCAAATAGATAAAACATTAGTCAGTTTTATTTGTTCAAAAACAGTTATTTAGTTTGTGGTTATGTTTTCATGTTTGAAATTATGGATATTCAAATTATTTTTTTTTAAAAATATTATTTTATCGTAACGCAAAAAAATTGAATTTTTTGTAACACTCCAACGTTTGTAAAAGTTTGGGCGTTACGCAAGTGATAAAAGAAATTGCACATATAAAAGGGAAAAATGCCAAATTTTCTGTCCTTTAATTACTTTAGTTATAGTATTGCAAGTAGAAAATTAGAATTGCATTTAAAACCTAAGCACGATTGATTAATTTTTAGCTACATTTGTCAGCATTTCGTACTTAGACTCGTATTTATAGTATTGCAATTATGTCGAATTGTTTTAATGATTGTATGATAATGATATACAACCACTAAGCTATTTTATTTTGAGAATACATGACCATGCTTAACCCTGGCAAATTAGCCAGATGTTGAATTATGCGTCGTAAGTTGTAAAGCTATACGATCACACAGCTCAGCATGTTACGAATTTTATCAAATCAAAAACATTTCTCACCTTTCAAGTATTTTTGCAATTGTCTAGGATCTCATTTATCAAATGTCACGAGGGTATCATTTTCAATATACATGTATCTCTACTCTTTACATTTTTATATTATTAGCACGTAAAATATTTTCTAAAAAGAAAAGTCTGTCAACGACGAAGAAAGAGAAGGCAGGACCCTTGGCGAATCTCGCGTCTCTATCTTCTACGCAAAACGATGAGTCTCCAGACCCTTTTTATTTTCTTTTGCTTTGTTTGTTCTTATTTTGAGAAAACTTTTAATACAAGTTTAGGTGTGCTTGTGTACTGAGTTGGTTATATAGATATAATATGTTAACTTTAAACTTAGGTTGTATACTCATTGAAAATACAACCTCTTAAACAATCGAAAGGATAGTTTGGGATGGTTGATTTGGTAATGAGAGTTATTTTTATACATGTTAATTTCTGCTTGTTGAGTATTAGTATGAGTGTTTGTTTTTTCTAATAAGTGAAACCTAGGGATTGGCCATAAACTAAGAGTCTGATCCCAATTGCTCATCCTAATAAAGGGCATTGCACTAGTCGAGGATGAAAGATGTTAAAGTGTAGGAAAAAATGACCTACATTTGTAAAAATAAAATATTGATGTTTAAGTGGTGCTACCTACGGTAGAGTTTAAAAAAAGAAATATTATGAAGAAGCATCATAACATTGATTTTATTAATGTCCGAGCAAAAATAGCTACTTGCAAGTGAGATTAAAAAAAAATAATTTTTTTTTTAAGAATATATATTTTTTAATCTGGGTATATCAGCAATGAAAATATAGAAAAGTGTTGCGCTTTCTAGCTAAACCTTGGAAACTTAATTTGAATATCTATATTTCTAGTGAGGTTGATTAGCATAGTTTACGTTTGAAGGTGGAGATAATTAAATCTAGGGAGAATCATACATGTCGAAATAGTTGCTTTCATTGGTTAAATCCAATCAAACTTGAGTATTTGAGTGTGGATGGTGCTAAAGACGCGAGTCACTAAGTAAAAGGGGTTCGGATTTGGGAGGGTATATAGAGTAATGAGAGAGAGCAAATTTGTAGTTTTATGAGTTTAAAGTTGCATTTCTTTCAAATGACATATGTGTAAACTTTTATTGTATGAGAGGATAAATGGAAATCATTGGATGAATATACATGTAGCCTTATTCTAAAGGCCGTTTGTAGCCCTATGCCCTAGGTTGTAAGAATTAGACTTGACATGTTGCAAATGTTCATGGGGGTCAACAAAAATTGCCACATGAGAACGTGGAGTATGGGCTTAGTTTCACTTGGTATGTGACAGCCAAGTGATTATTTTTGGAGTCTCGTTGGAAGAAGAGTGACACTAATTACTCCTCCCACCGAACTATATTTTGCGAAAACTATTAGATCACATAATTCTTTAATTTTGGGATTTAACTACACTATATAATTATATTTGGAAAACATGTTGATATATAGTTCAAAAACTATATTGTAAAAGCTTTCTTTTAGTCAAATTTATTTATAGAAATCAATTGAATAAACTTTCTCATGTTTGAATTCCTTATTCAGCATTTATAAACATATCATGATGTATGTCAAGGTTGAATTAATTCTAAAAATGAAAAAGAAAAAAAAAATAATGTAAAAGCTTCAATCAAAATCTGATCAACTCACATTTGATTTTCAATTGGAATGATCAGTTAATCGAGATTCACCCAGAACCCAATTTTAAACTCTTTTAATTAAGAAATTCAAAACTTCTCGATGAACTATTACGTAGGTGTCTAGATTCCCGTACGAGTCTAATTATTCAACGTAAAAGTTCCTAATTGATTGCTAAGCCAGCCGCCACAGCTCAACCATACAATATTTTCAATACCTAATACAACCACAGCAAATTATCTATAACCACGTATCTTCGAGAAGTTTTCTTGACCAAGTCATCAATGACTGCGCACGTGTGAATAATCAAAATCCTCATTGACCTATCCTAACGAAGTCAATGGTAAAAAATTTAGGAAAAATAGCAATGGAGGTCCCTCAAAGTTTTTACTGTGTCTTACCTTGGTCTCCATTCTACAAAACGGAGCATTGATATCTTTAGTCTTTCATTTTACCCTTATAATTTTATTAAAACAACAAATTTACCTTTAATTTCAAAGAAAAATCAACAATGGAGAGAATTGAAAAATGGGAATCCTATTCGTTCTTTAGCCCAACAAATTTCTTTATCTTATTATGATTTTATTCAAATTTTCTAGTTTATTTAGAAGATCAAGAAGGGTAATATTTGTCTTTTTAATAAAGCTTTAGATTGTTAGTCAAAGATGAGGGTAAAATTGTACTCTTGGGATCAATTAGTTACTAAGGAGATGTAAATGCTAAGTGGCTGTTCTCTTTGTATTTCAGTTTTGTGTTTTGAATTTTGCATTCATTTTGAGTTTTGTGTTTTGAGTATCAGTTTTGAGATTGTTGAAAATGTGTTTATTTTGACATTTTGAAAGTTTGATTTGAAAACACCCAAAACGCGTTTTGAAAATTTTAACTTGATTAAAACTGAAAACACCCAAAACGAAATTTGTCGTTTTGGTTTTTCTTTATAAATTTTTAACTTGTTTTCAAAAACGCGTTTTCGAAAATGGGAAAGAGAATACGTTTTCACTGTTTTGAAAAATCGAAAACAGAAAACGATTTGAAATGGTAAAGAGAACATGCCTAAGTTTTGAAGATTGGGACCGAGGTGCAACATGCACAAAACTTTGAGGGACCTCCATTGCTATTTTCCCTACGTTACAATCTTTCTTTTGCGGGTCATTCAATTATAGAAACTTCTATTTCTTTTCATTTCCTTTAACCTTCCTATGTCACATCAAATCTCCCACATATTCAATCTTCTCCTTCCGAGAAAAAACCACCCTCGTACCTTAAGAATCCCACCTCAATACCTATATAAATCTGTAAACTGTAAGAAATCCCTAAAACTTCAACTAGCTACGGTTTTCTTGTTCTTGATTGATTTCCCTATAGAAATGGATGTAATACAAAGCGTTCCAAGAGTGATGAGTAGCGACAAGAAGAAGAGTAAAAGCAAGAGGAATATTAAAAATTCACTCAAAGTTGTGTATATTTCTAGCCCTATGAAGGTGAAGACTAGCGCGACGAGATTCCGGTCCCTTGTTCAAGAACTCACAGGGAGACACTCCGATGTGTCCCGGTTTATGGAGTATAATGGTTGTAATGATTATCATGATTTTGATGATCATTCTGATGGAAGTTTACTGCCAAAAACTGTGATTGATGACTCAACTCAACGCGAATCACCAACGAGTTCAGATTCGATCCATTTGGAGCCTATGGACACTGACAGTGTATTCAGGTCTCAGATGGAACAACAATTTGCTGAGATTTTTTCGTCCGATTTGTATTTTAATTCTTCTGAATTGGATGTTTTAGGAAGTTATGAGGATTTGTGAATTTTGTAGACTAATATATATGTATGTATATATTACATAATTCCTTTGTTTGGATTACAAGATGTGCCTAGCTTACATATATATTAATTTATTTACAGAGTGAAGGATGAAAACTTTTTACTATTGTTTTCATTTCCTTTGTGAGTTTATTTTTGGTGATGAAGAGAGGATCATATGTAGCTTATTGTTTGACAATCATTTAAACAATTCTTCTTCTTTTTTTTTTTCTCTCATTCATGGGTGAAAAACGTTACTCATTTTCATGTCAAAATAAAGTAAGTTATATTGACTTAAAAGTGGTTATAAGTAAATAAACCTTCGCCAAATATACTACTAGGGGAAATTTTATAGTACTCTCAAATTATTTAGTGAATACTCTGATCACTATTTAATTGGCAAGTATTAATAATTGAAATTCAAATATAAATAAATAATACGCATGTCAATTACATAGTGACAACAAAAACTAAGTTACATACTTGAGGAGCACTAATTTTTTTCTCCCTATTGGGACAAGAAAAAACAATGGTTACAATATCAATATAATATTTAGGTTTGGTGATTGTCAATGTCCATTCGCTTCCCTAATTCTGGTTCGTCAAAGCTACTCGGTCTTGACCCTGTATTTATAGGGTCCAATGTTGAATGCAACTTTAAAGAGCTGAATCAAACTCGAGGTATAACTGAAAAAAATTTAATATATCGCGAGCGTCCTAATTCATTCCATTGGCACCCTAGAAAAACTCTGAAAAAGAATAAGCATCATTTTCTCACCCTAGCAATGTGGACTCCCGATTACTCAATTTCTTCCTTGGGTAATGTTAATGTCCGGATTTTTCATAGGTTCCTTGTAATAATTTTTGATTTTGTGATAATATATTTTTATAAAAAGTCAAAAAAATTGAATTTGTAGTTGATCCACTATTTTTGGCTTTCGAAATTGAAACAACCTTTTGTGCAACCGTATCTATTGGAGGTTAGGCTCGACTTCCCCCATCCCTACAAGTGTAAGTGTTATACTATAGGTTCAATCGATTTAGGTTGTAAACACTTTTATATGATTAATGCATTCTTAAATTATATGTAACCGTAAGTAATAACGAAATACGAATATCGTTATTATGGATAGACCATCACGTGTGGCATTTCTCACTTGTGAATTGAGTAACTGATCTCATAAGCTAAAATGCAGTGATATTTAAATGGACACCTGTAGAACAAAACATTGAAGGCCCGCTGAATGATTCAACATGGATAAATATATGATTGTTAGTGGTTAATCTCTAACGTTCTATAGTGAAATTGACTCTTTTATCCATAATCGATAGTCTGTGCCATCAACCTAGCGTCGAGGCATCACACAAAGAAAAAAGCCCTCCTTTTTTTCTAATCGAGAACAAGTACCTCGACGCCACTCTTATAGCTCTGAAGCGCCACACATAAAAAGCCCACACCCTCTTTACCTAACACACGGAGTTGCGGTGCCACTTCCATAGCACCTTGGCGTCGCGGCATTAACCCCGACCTACTTTTATACCTTAAATTCCCCTCATTCCCAAATCTCTCTCAACCCTAATTCAAACTCACATCTCTCTTCTTCAATTCTTCTCTTCCACATACAAATCTACTTCACAAATCACAAAACCATCATCTCAAACTCTTTAATTTCATATATCACCCAACCTCCTCTCCCATACACGAGCCCACATCAATACCTAGAAAAAAAATCGATTTCTCTACTCCAAGATTCAACTCCAAAACTCTTCAATCTATTGGGTTTTCTACTTCAAGAACGAATTTTCAACAAGTTTGCTTGAATTGGAGAAAGACAACATTCACAAAGGGTTAGAGTCTACACTTTCTTTTGGACAAATTTTGTGAATTGTAGTGTATACATGATGGTTAATAGGCGGTAGTTGGATGTTGATTTGTTGATTGAATTAACGCTTGGAGAAATTCTGGAAGAAGTTTGGGGGATTTTGATGTGTGAAATATGAAGTTTGAAGTTGTTTTCTATAGGTGTTTGATAAAATTTCTAGGAGAATGAGTAAGATTTTTGTGGTGGAATTGTTGATATTATTAGGTTGCCTTGACATTGTGGAGTTTGCGTTGATATTGTGGGGTTGATTTCGAGCTTGTGATCGAATTTCACACCTTGGGTTTGTCTTGTGCTCTTGCGAGGTTCATTGCATTAGTTAGCTGGAATTGAGATTGTTGCCTTTGGAGTTCACTATGTCGCCTAAGAAGAAATCTAAATCCTCGGCCTTTACTTCCAACTCATTTGATCGATCTAAGTTTGTTAATGAAGAAGTGGAAATGAGATGTCTTGATATGGTGGTATACAAGAGTTGCATCCCGAAAAGTGGTTTCGACAATTACATAACCGAACAATTAAAAAGACAAAATTGGTAAATGTTCACCAAACAACCACCACCTACTGTGGCACCAATTGTGCGGGAGGTTTATGCTAATGCCAAGGATCATAGGAAGTTAACTATTTTTGTAAGAGGAAAATTGATTTTGTTTAACATTAATTCCATCAATAAATTTTACAAAATTCGTGATAATGATGGCTACTCTTAATTTCGTGAAGAAAGAGTGGATCTATATGAAATTCTTAGCGTGTTGGCTAAACCAGGACTACCTGGAAGAGGTTTGAGTACTAATGTGACTAAATCTTTGGGCTCGAGTATATGGATGGAAAGCAAAGCTTGGCACCACTTCATATGTGCAAAACTTCTTCGAAGCAACAATTTCAGTGAAGTAACAAAAGATAGAGCCATACTGAATTATGCAATTTGCTAAGGTCTATCTATTGACGTGGACACGGTGATCCAGAACAATATCCTACATATTTTGAGAGGATCTACAACTGCATGTCTTAGATACCCTTCATTGATATATGATCTATGTAGAAAAGAGGGTGTTCCAACAAATATGTCAGAGAAAGTAGTACACCCGAAGCCTGCAATCGCTAGAGACTATGTGCAAAATTTTGTTAGTAGGCAGGAGTCCACTAGTACCCCCACCAAGAGAGGTTGAGGCACAATAGTTCAGATCACGCCAAACTCCGCCTCAACCTCCACTATATAAGGACATCTCGGATGACATGATTAGTCAGTGTGAAGTGACGGAATTGAGACTCACATAATAGGCAAGACGAGATGCAACACCACCTGAATCAATTGCAGAAATAAATATCTCGGCAGGACATTTCTGCAGCAGCCGACTTTTTCGTATCATCCACTCAACACAAACCTACCTCATTAGGGCAATTGTGATAGCACAATTGACGTCTTTAAGAAAGTCGTAATCCTCTTTTGTATTTTTTTTAACATTGGGGACAATGAAATGTTTTAATTTTGGGAGTTGAAGTATCAGTTGTTTATCATTATTGTTAGTTGTTTAATGTTTTGTATTTTTCTGCTTATTATGCATGTTTGCTTGCGTTAGACAGACTTGTTGGTTATGATGAATATACTTGAAATATGTATTAGTTTATGAATAGTAAATGAATTATGTGCCTTAGTTGAATTTTCTGCTTATCCATGTGAAACGTGAAACTATTTATGCACAATAATTGAACAAACCATCATACAGAAACATGTTGATTCATATGTATAGGTTGTATATAGAACTTAGATGTTCAATCCCCATAACCTATGATTCACAACATCTATTAATCGTATAAATTATAATTTAGGGTGTTCGAACCGAAAAAGAAATGATTTAGATTTGTGGTGATTACGTGGATGTTGAAAAAGATTGGTGTGAAATATCTTTAACTTTTTAGTATGAATTAGGTGATGAAAAAAGTAGCAATCTAACCCCTGTTACTTTTACTTTTCTTTTATAGAAAGTGTTACGTCTCTAATAACGGGTTTTCAGGTCAAAACAAAGCCCATACTCCGAGGCGTCGAAGCGCCTAGAACAAGACCAGTCATATATTGCCCGAAGTGACTAGGGTTGGCGTGAACGAAAACGAAGCCGCATGGCTAGGAGACACACCTGCTGATGGAAGTCAATGTCTAGACGTGAGATATGGATCTTTTGTATAAAGATATGTCCTAGATAAAATCTCTTGAATGATTAATGTGACATCTCTACAACGACGCCAATGTATCCATTCGAATCCTTGTGTAAAGAAAAATTAAATGCCACCCACCTAAGAAGGGATAGATGAACGTCTACGAAGAGATGTTTCGGACCAACAGATGAAGCCACGTGTCTTCCATCTAATAGTCTTTATTTCACATCCCCCCTCTATAAATACCCATGCTTTGTGCATTTGTAATATAACTCCATTCTAAAAATTCGTTATTTTCCTCCTCCACTCTCTTAAGATATTACAAAAAATTATGATTTTTCCTGCTACCAGAATTAGTTGTTTGCAATTACCGTCGACTAACTTGATCGTCATAGTGTTCATAGGCACTACCACCATCATGGAGAATGACCGTTAGTGGTTGACAATTTGTGTCAAATGTGTAGGGAGGAGCATACGTGGAGTTGCTTTCTGTAGGCCATGTGGAGATCCAATTTCCAGTGTCAACAAAAAATAAGCATTGCACTTACTTAGTTTACACCTCATGCCTGCACCTTTTGACTCGAGTTAGTAAGTTCGTAAGAGTATCTTGAGAGCTGGTATCCTTTGATATTCAAAAATCAGGGTGTTACCGAATAAAAGCTCGTTATTAAGGTCAAGAAGAGAAAAAAAAAAGGATGATGTTAATGTTGAGTTGAGTTTAAAATGTCAAAATATGCAAAAAGAAAAAAAAAAGACTATGCAAGTGCACAAGTAAGAGCTAATTGCTGAAGGCTTAGCTGACTAATGTGTTTAAATCACGTGGCATAAACTTGATTGTTGGATCACTCATAATTTAGAAGAATCATCACATGAATAAATTGTAGACGTTGTCGGTTATACTAAACCAAATTAGAGTGGTGTAAGGAATTGATAAATGAAACTAAACTTCAAAATTACACTTCTGGGAAAGAATAAAAGAAAACAAGTTCGGGTTGTGTGAATCTCACAAGCGAAGAAATGAAATAATTGACCTTTGAGGGTTGGGAATTGAACAAACTTGTGAATGTACAGTGTTACACTCGATTCTTCTCACACATACATTTTGATAAGTGGAAGTCTGAGTCTTGCATTATGATTTTTGAAGTTGTTCATAAATGTGATATAATGTTATCAATATTGAGCCAAAAGATAAAAATATGACATATTTTTTTCAACAATCTCCCTCTTTGGCTTTGCTTAATTTCCAAAACAAATGATCAATTTTTAATGTCATGTGTGTGATAATTGTGATCAAATAATCTGCATGGACTACTCTTCCTTAGTCAGTATTAAATTAAAAAATAGTTATACACATTCCATTATCCAACACAAACTATCCCTAGCTAAATATCTTAACACATTAAGGAGTGATTAAACAAAAGCGTAGTAGTGTTATGAACCAACCCGCTAAAAAAAAACTTTTTGATA
>CAIGRP010097303.1:0-19347 GCA_903798385.1 Fraxinus cuspidata
CATCTTCTCCCTCTCAATCCATACTCTATCACGGAGTTTACATTCCAAATCAACCTCAATACATACTCGTGCAGCACTAGGTCGTCGAAGATCAGAAGTTGCTTCGTCAATACGAAGTGGGAGCTCAATAACCTTAGCTATAGCAAATAGTGCGCTCTTAACCCGAAAATGAATAGGGAGCAAAAGAAAAGATTACCCAAGTTGGAGCAATAGAAACCTCATGCTTAGGACTAAAACTGAGAGCCCATTTAAAAACTCGCATGGGACAACTATCAATATACCATGAAGAATAATCATCATCGTACGCCATATGAATAATGATATATGCATCATCAATAAGGTCAATATCATAAGCACCAATAAGTTTTAATATATCCTCTATTTTAGTATTTTAATTTTTTTTAATAGAGAGTGATTTTGAAATGTCAAACTCACTTTCTATTACTAATTACAATGATTGCATTTAGTAAACTACAAATTTCAATATTCTACTTCTTAAATTATTCAAATTACATTTAAACATCATTGACATATAAAAAAGAATAATGATATTTGTACATCATTATTTACATATTCTTTTACTGATTGTTGATGTGGCAAAAAGAAAGTGGGTGTTTCATTTTTTTAGTTTGTTGGTGAAATTTTGACTCAATTATACATTGCTGCATCATCTATTGATAAATAAATTTGTAATTTGTGATATACATTAAACATAACCGAAAAGAGTATGTGTTAAATAAAATATGAGAAGAAATCAATAAATATATCTTAAAAAAAGTAAAATCAAGAGCCAAAACAGAAGGTATCGTTTGGAGTGTATAAAAAGTTCTCTACTATGTATAAGATGCTATAAAAAGTTTTTTGCTTCTTTGGTAATTCTTCCAGAAACCAGATACCAAAATATTCCAATAATTACAACGAAATGTAAGAGCTCTTCAAAAAATCAACTTTGCCCAACTGAATCATCGACAAAGAAATAAAAGGGAAAACCCGAATTACAGCAACGTTACAGAGACAACAAACCCCAGACCAAAACCGAAAACCAGCCTCTCTCTCTCTCCTCTCTCTCTCTCTGAGCTCAATGCAAACAAATCAAAGACAACCTTAAAGACAATAGAAAAGACGATGTCATTTAAGAGCCGAAGGCAAATTGGGAATTTGCTTGCACAGCAAGCAAACTAATTGAACGTAGCTTCCAGAATACACAAACCAGGATATGAGGAGATCCACAGCCGAAGGCCAATCAAAATTCCACGCAAACATTCGAATGTATAAGACGACTTCGTTTTAATAGTGCCATAGCACTACACACGAGCTAATTGAATGTGTTCCCCGATTGGACACTGGTTTTCAAAAGTCAAACAGCTAATTTTATAAAGAAATGCATACCCTTTCACTAGAAACAATTATTTTCCTTCAACCATCAAAAAGTATAACACGAGGTATTAATCCAACAAATTCAAAAAAGACAACACTTCCATCACAGGTCTATTAAAACACAAGATATATAATCCATTACAGCCCAAATGTGTAGCTTCCTAGGCCTTTACTTGATGTACTGAGAGACCCATTTGAAGCCATCTCCATAGCCCATTTTGCGAACAATGCTACACATGAAAACCTCAAGTGGACGAACATTTGAATCTGCCAGGTTCACCTTCCCCTTGCCAGTAGTGATACCCGTCAAGCCCATGTGGTAGCGCAACTCATCTTCAGAGGCAGCATAAGGGATGTCAATCTTGTTGCCTAAAATCAAGAACGGAACAGTAGCCAACGACTCGTCAGAAAGGAGAGCATCTAGTTCTTTCTTTGATTCCGCAAACCTCTCCTTGTCATAAGCATCCACCAAGTAAACAACTGCATCCACCTTTACGGCCAAGAAGTGCTTATTAGGCATTGGAAAGAGAGTGCACAAAATGCAGCCAAAAAAGCTACTAATAGAAATTTCTATTCACGATGCAAATGATAACTACCACTGAACTCTCTCTCACAAAAAAGAAATAGAAGAGAAAAATAGTAATAGAATATAAGTGCACCCAAAGTCACTGACAAATTTAAGTGTGTAATAGCATGGTACCGGACCTTTTTGCTAATTATTCCAATTTTGGACTTTCTCCCTTTCTTACCCTGCAACAAGGAGAGGGGAGATGCCTGGGGTCCAAATCATTTATTTGACACCCGTTAATGTCTCAAAAACTTGAGGAAAACAAAT
The DNA here is from genome assembly GCA_903798385.1 of Fraxinus cuspidata. NCBI lineage: Eukaryota > Viridiplantae > Streptophyta > Magnoliopsida > Lamiales > Oleaceae > Fraxinus > Fraxinus cuspidata. The sequence goes on from CAIGRP010097303.1 coordinate 2,213, forward strand.
ATTAGATTATGATATAGCGTTGCGAGAGCAGTTTCTTCTGGTAAGAACATCACGCTAGTGTCAGCATATTGAATCGTGTGACTTCAGGTTTCAAATGATCTTCTTTAACAACTTCTTGAATAATGTGCTTCCACATCATCACAGAGAGAATTCAACAATCATGTAATCAATTTTTTCTTATGCAGTTCAAGAGATCTTCCAAATTACCAACTCGTGTCCTCATTCTTTTACCCTCGCGGGGTAGCTCATAACACTGTTGCCCAAAACCATAACAGAAAACTGATCAGAATGAAGAACAGATAATATGCTTTACCAGCTCCTTTGTTAAATTTTCCCCTGAATATTCTGAGATTTTGTTTTACATCAATTAAGTGCAGAAAACGATCTGGCCATAATTACACAAAACTGCAATCACAAAAGAGTGACCAATGACCCCACAGAAATGATTCAAAGCTCAGCCACAGCATCACACCTATCTACAAAGGCATTATCATTGTATATTTTCTGTCCAGTTCATTTCTCTTATCAATTCCAAGAGTCGCACAAAAATGAGGGAAGGGATCAAAAGGGAGGACAATAATTCTTTTTGACAAACTTTATAGATCAGCAGCTGAGAGAGAATGGAACAATCCAACTGAGCAAACTCATTTTATCCAACTGGGAAATCATTCAATACATTGCAGTTGAGGTTCAATTAACAGATTTCAGTTCTCTTTCAAAAATAGAAATGTCCATATCATATCCACTAAATGCACAAATGGTATGGAGGTAAGTACCAATGTCTTCCACGGCTGGTGCACAAAGCAAGAAAAAACACCTTGTTGAAGCAAAAGGCATAACATGTATGAAAAGAAGAGTTTCCATATAAGCATAATATTTACAACAAAACTTGGAAATTGAGGCAACTTTTTGTAAATTTTAGCAAACATAGGTTCATTTTACCATAAATTAGAGGAAAGTCGGTAATAAATTGTGTAATTTCAGAATAAGAATTCATGTATTTCATTGCCTACTCCAATTATAGCGACTAAAATATTAACCCCAATTGTCAGAGTAAAATAAATCAATGGTTAGGCTGGAAAACTTTTTAAAAAGACCACGAACTTAATAAAACTTGTCCTTTCCACGTGCTTCTTTCCCCCTTGTTCAGCAGCTCAAAAGGACTTAAGATTCTGAGGTGCACTTTGAACAAAGTTTTCCTCATTTATGAGGTTCCAATTTAAATAAAATACATGTGCATGTGTATGATGAGATACTATTGACACACCATCTAGAAAAAATAAAAGGTGCTATCAGCGAACTCCCATTGTCCATTTAGGCCTTACATGAATCATTAAACATGGAAAGAGCTTATTTGGGAATACAAAGGCATTGTCGACATGCTAATACTGCACAACTGCATGCATACATCATAGAAATAATTTGATGAAAACAGGCAATAACTATGTGGTATAAACAGCGAGTTAGCAATTCATAATGTCCCCTATCTGTCAGCCAGAGCACCTCTTAAAAGATTTCTGTTGATCACGTCTCCTATACATAACTACGTATTAGTGTATGCCAAATAATTCTTCAAGAAAAAGTTCTAACAGAGACTGTAAGAACTATCCAGAATTACTATCCCGCAAGCTTAGTAGTGGAAACCTTACCATATCCACCATCAACAAAGAATGGCTTAATATGGTTCATGCAAAGATTCAAAACCCCAAATTTGGCAAGAGGTAAAAACAGAAAATTGATTGCCAAATTCTAATGCTTAAACATCCACAATGAATACCTTCATCTGTAATTAGAGCATTTTAGAAAATAGTGAATTGATGAGTGTAAATTGAGCGTGCCATTAGCAATTAAAAAAGAAACCGTACATTTAAATTACCTTCCTGTAGAAAGCATGAGTTATGACTACATGAATCAATTTTGAAAAGGACAGCACAAAATCAGCAAAGGGAAAGGAATGCCATGTTAGGGTAATGAATGAAATTCACCAGCAAAAAAAGTGTCAAAAAGTCAAAATCCAGAAGTACAATAACATGCAAAATAAAAAAATTCTCTCTTTTCTTGGCTGAGGGGCAGGTGGAGGAAGAAATTTCATTCATATACGAACAGTAGTTACTGAAGATCTATAACAATCAAATACAACAGGGACAGTAAAATATAACATACCTTGGCATAATAATCTTTCCAAACTCTGCGTGCAATCTGATGACCTCCCAAATCAAAAGCCTTGAACTTAATTTTTCCAATACTCAACTCCTCAGATGTTGGATACTGTGTTGGCTGGTGCTGTACCAATCTCTGCTCATTTCCAATACTTTAACAACCTTAGATTCACATTAGGCTAATAACCACAAATTTGAATGGTATAATTTAATTTCACTTCTTGATTTAATAATATAAATAAATCTCTCAAAAAAAATAAGGGAGAATTGCTATCTAAAAGACACTAAACAGAATATTTACACCCATTCCATTCACAGGAATAAAAAAGCAAGATTAGAACAAGTATCCCATTCTAGTCACAGCTGTATTATTATTGATGCATGCACATTTGACAAAAGTATTACTTGATGTGAATCCAAAAACGAGAGATAATATAAAGAACAGAGCCCTATATTTGGTTTAGATTCAATCAATTTTCACATATTACAAAAAATTAGATTTGTTATCAAACTCGAAAGAAACATTTCAGAAACAAAAGTGAGAATAAATAGCTTGCCGAAAAAGTAAAAACCATCTACAAAATGAGACAACTGACTTATTCTGACTAGTCAATTCACAAACCAGCTATTTAATGGCATCCGCCGACATGGTTCACAAAATTCATTTCACTGACACGCAGAGGAAATATATATAGCCATACGTAATACAAAAACTTGTGTGAAATTAAGCAAATAAAAAATAAGGAAGGGAACGACCTCGTCTTTCAGCATATGAAGGAGGGTAGTTTTGCCAGCATTATCGAGGCCTAAGAAGAGAATTTTGGCCTCTTTTTGCCACAGCCCTAGCGAGGCGAGGACTCCATAGAACCAATCCACCAAGAACATTTTGCTAATCGTGATCGATTGAAAATTTCAAACAATGATGCGAACAACAGAATCTAAGGTCAGAATCTGATGGATTGATTAATTGATCCACGATCACGGAGCTGTTCGCGATCTCTCGATAGGCTCAACGAGAGCTCCTCGAATCGCTGGAGATTTTACCCTTTTTGTTCTTTTCTTGGGGGAGAGAAAATGTTGGCTGTGTTGGTGCATACATCAGATACCGAGGGAGACCGTGGGGTATGAATCAACCTGATTCACTAATTTGTACTGTGGTGTTTGTGAGGTGTGACAATTTCGTCATTAAAATTGTACTAAGAAAATTTTAACTCTCAATTGGTGAACGTTATAAAATAGTTTTTTTTTTTCAAATTAAAATTTAAGTTAAAATCAATAAGTAATTTTAATTGCACATTTTTAAAATTCACAACTTTTTACCACAAATTTTATTATAAAATTTTAATTTTTATTTAAACCAAATAAAGACCTAGTTTTTTCACAAAATTATTTTTTATACAATGTCGATAGCTATGAAACAAAGTTTAGTTTTTTATATAATTCATGTATAAAGCTAGGTTAAATGATTGTATTGTGTATACGGTTCAGCGGAGAGAATCTGCGATAATGGACTCCTAGAGACGAAGATATTTATTCGGGCAATGAAATGTGAGAAAAACCAATGATAGGTATGTCTTCTCTCTCCATGATTCTAAAAGGTAATATGGGATTTATTGATACATTAATATTTTATTTGATTGTATGAAGTTAGTAACATTATAATATTTAACCTAATAAAAACTAATTACGATGATTTTTGAGGGAAAAAAAATTAGTGTCTAATTAATGATATTGAAACTTGAAAAACATGATTTTTCTTTATTTTTGTCATATTAAAAAGCCACCAATTTTTACTTCTAGAAAATAGGCTTGGCAAGAATTCTACCAAAAAGTCCAAGTAGCCTACCGTTCACAAGTATGACAAACTTCTAAATTCCAATTTCCAAGGTCCATTGCATAAATAGCATTAACAAATGAGTTGAGATATGTTGCCATTTTTACCGTCTAATTTGCTTTTCATCCAATTATATCATAAAAATTTAAAGTTGTCATCAATTTTAATTTTAAATAATGTGTCAATTTGTAATTGGGTTGACAACATAAATGGACGTCAGATCTCAAATTTTAATAAACACCTCGTCATCTCCCAATCTACTTGTAGGTTAATTTATTTACAACTTTTCCGATAAAGGATTTTCCATCCAATTAGATTAAGTTTTTCCATACGTGTAGATGAATAAAAATGGAGTTTTTTATTTGAAAATCAAAAATACTATTGAACAATTGAAGAGGAAAACGAGCTCAATTGTATTCAATCAAAAAGTGAAAGTACATTACACCGCACTGTGATATAAATAGGAAAATGAGAACCTAACTCTAACTTTACAAGCTAATACAAGATGGACACGGGGACTTAACCAACTAATCTAACTAACAGATGGCTCCAGTTGGTGTGCAATGGCGATGCTGCAGTAACTAATCATTTGATAGTGATGCAGTTGCCTCGATGTAATCTGTTACTCCCCCTCAAGATGGAATGTGAGAATTCATAACAATCATCTTGGATAATAAAGGAAATAATAAGGAGGCTGGTAAAGCTTTTGTAAAAATGCCAGCTAATTGATGAGGAGTACAAACAGGTAGTAACTTGATAGAAACATCAGTCACCTTGTCACAAACACAATGGTAATCAATCTCTATGTGCTTAATACGTTCGTGAAAGATAGGATTTGAAGTAATGTGAATCGCCGTTTGATTATCACAAAATATCAAAGCAAGATCATTAGTAAAAACCTGAAATATGAAGCAATTGAGTTAGCCAAACTAGTTCACTAGCAGTAGAAGCTAACGCACGGTATTAAGCTTCAGCAGAAGATTTGGATAGAGTAGTTTTTTTCTTAGCTTTCTAAGAAACTAAAGAGTCTCCAAGAAAAACACAAAAACCCATGACTGATTTCCTTGAATCAAGACAAGATTCACAATCTGCATCCGCAAGGGCTTTTAACTAGAATGAAGATTGTGTAGAAAAGAGAATTCCTTGACCTGGGGTGACCTTGATATATTGAAAGAGATGATGCACTGCATCTAAATGAGGTTACCTGGGTTGTGACCCAAATTGACTTAGCTTGTGAACGAAAAATGTGATGTCAAGTCTAGAGATTGTTAAGTAAAGGAGGCGACCAACTAGCCTTTTTTACATGGATGCATCAGGAATAGGTTCTTCTTCAAAAGAGCTAGTCTCAATTTAGGATACATAGGTAATACGACTTGTTTACATGTTAGGAAGCAAGTATCATCAAGTAATTATAGAGTATATTGACGTTGGGACATGAAGATGCCCTTTTGTTCTAGCCCAAGAAAATACTTTAACATGTTTAGATCCATAAGCTTAAGCTAACTGTGCAGGAAGGCTTTCACTGAGTCAATTTCCTGTTGATCAAGTCCAGTGATGATAATGTCATCTACATAGAGTAAAAGAGAAACAAAAGTACTATCAGAACCTTTGATAAATAAGGAATAATCAAATTTTGATTACTTAAAACCATGATCAATAAGAGCATTGGAGAATTTAGAAAACCACTGTCATGATGTTTGCTTAATGCCATAAATTGATTTACGAAGTTTACATACCAGATTCTCCCCCTGAATTCTAGAACCAGCATGATTTTTGTATTCCAAGGGTAAGTCCATATATATTTCTTCAAATGATCTCCATTGACGGAAGTATTGTTGACATCTAGTTATGTGATGTTCCAATTATTAATGTCTGCTTTTGCTAGAAGAACTTTGACTGTAACAAGTTTGGGAACAGGTGAGAAAGTCTTAACGAAATCCAATCCCTCTTGTTGAGTATATCCCTTAGCCATCAGGCAAGCCTTGTATCTATCTATGTTGCCATCTGATTTATATTTTATTTTATAAATCCACAAGAAACATATAGAATGTTTCCCATCAGACAGTTTTGTAACAAACAAAGTGTTATTCATTTCCATAGCATTGAATTCAGATGCTATAGCATCCCTCCAATGATCTTGTTTAACTGCTTGATGATAATATTAGGGTTCGAAGTTAGAATATATATTTAAGAGATAATGCCAGTGAGAAGGAGAAAAGGCTTTGTAAGAGACATATTTGGAGAAAGGATAGGATGAAACATCATAAGAATACAAAGTGTTGGTTAAGATATTACAGTGAAAGTCTCTAAGATATGAAGGCGGATTGCTGACTCTAGAAGATCTCCTGGGAGCATTAAGCATGTTAGAATGACCAGTGATGGGAGGTGAGCTAGGCTGCAGCTCAAGTGTACTGTTTGCAGCCTCATTTGGTACAGCGGGAATTCTGGAATGTGAAGTGGAAGCAGGTATATCATAAGTAGATATAGGTATCACAATATCAGGAAAAGAGTCAATTGTTTCAGAATGATGAAGGATAGACTGGAAGGGAAATATATGTTCATGAAAAACAACATTCCTGGAAATAAAGAAAGTTTTAGATTAGATATCATATAGTTTGTATCCCCTTATTCCTAGAGGGTATTCTACAAAGACATGGGCTCTAGCTCTAGGATGAAACTTTGATCGATGAGAAGGTAGAGTGGATGCAAAGCATAGACTTCCAAACACTCTAAGGTGGTTGTAGTCTACCGGAGTGTTGTGCATGAGGTAGGAGGTGGAAAGGGGGTTTGTTTAGTAAATGGAGGATGGAGTTCTATATATAAGGAATGTAGCAGTCAATATACATTCTCCCCCAAAATCGAGTGGGAATCTGAGCCTGGAGATACAAGACTCTAGCAACATTGAGTAAATGCTGGTGCTCCTTCAACTATTGAATTCTTTTCAGGCCTTTCAACACAAGAAAATTGATGAATGACTCCTTTAGAATGAAATAAATCAATAAATTATAACTCTGGTGCATTATATGATCTGAACTTCTTTATGACTATGAAATTAAGTCTCAATCATCTTAAAGAATCTGGGAATGATGAAGTTTACATCTGATTTATGTTTCATGGGGTACACATATGTGAAACGTGTACAATCATCCACCAAAGTAAGGAAATACTTGTAGCTCGAGTGAGTTGGAATGTAATAGAGCCCCTAAGTATCACAATGTATCGGATTAAATGCATTAACAAACAAGTGAGTATTTGAGATAAAGGAAAGCCTTCTTTGTTCAGTTAATGGACAAGCATTACAAGGAACAGATTTGTAGTTTTTGTAATTATTACAACTCAAATGTAACTGATCCTTAACAAAGCTAACTTCTGAAAAGATAAGTGGCATAATCTGTGATGCCAGTTATGAGCGTTCACATTATTTATAGCTGAAGAAATAGAAACACGTAAATTATCAAAATAAGTGTTGCAACTATATACTTGTGCTGAATCAGATGAGGAATCACTTATTATGTATAAACTTGCAATTCTTTTACCCTTGCCAATAATCTTCTGGTTGTGCATATCCTGGATAACACATAAGTTAGTGAAAAATACGAAATCAATGCAAGATTCCCTAGTTAAGGAGCTAATTGGCATTAGTTGAATTTAAATTGGGGCACGTATAATACATCTTCAAGTATCAAATTATGGCCAATTTTCACATTCCCAGTGAACTTTACAAGAATTCTCATATGATTCAGCAAAGTAACATAAGGATTCTTAACTGATTTCATAGTATGAAAGGTTGATTGGTTGAAGCAAATATGGCCGATTGCTCCTTAATCCACTACCCAATTTCTAGGTGAATTGAGCCATAGATTAAGAGAAATAGAGAAGTACATACCTCACATAGGATTAGAGTGTTCATCAATTCCTGTGTCAATCTTTGCTGAAGTCAGATGACTGCTCAGCATGCTCATCAATTGCTGGTATTGGCAGAGTTCAAAGTTTGAATGGAGTCTTCTGCATTACCTTGTACTTGCTCTGAAATAGACTCAGAAACAACCTGATTAGCAACAACATAATTCGATTGATTACTAGTAGCACCTGATTGATTAGTAGAAACAATTTTTTGCTTTGTCTTATAACCAGGAGGATAACCATGCAATTTGTAACATTTATCCAACAAATGACCTGCATGTCCACAGTAAGTGCACATATGTCTTTCCTTCTTTTGAAACTTATTATACAACTGTCATGTGTTGGCTTTCTTAGAATCAGTTTTAGTATAAAATGCCAGAGTTTCCAGTGCTAGAAGTACCGGTATTGATATTAACATTCCTTTGATGTTTTTCTTGAGAAGCAACGAAGAATACCTTGTTAGTGAGGGGTATGGGATCCATGAGTAACAATTGTCTCCTGACTTGAGCAAAAGTATCAATTAACCACATTAAAAACGACATAACATATTCCACCTGGTAGTGTTCTGGAAGCTTCTTAGTGCCACCACAAACACACTTTCCACAAGAGCATATTGGTCTATAGTTGCTGAGTTCTTTCCAAATTGTTTTCAATTTAGTAAAATAGACACTAACAGATGGCTGTCTTTGAGTAAGATTCATCAACTCACACCTTAATTGGAATATGTGAGGTCCATTCTTCTACTAAAATCGCTCATGCAAATCAATCCATATATCATGTGTAGATTCGGAATAAATAAAACTAGAAGAAATTTCTTTAGAGACTGAGTTGAGTTGAGTATACATGAAATGACTATGTTGTTGCTACGAATCCAATTGTTAAGCAGATCATTATTGTCTTCAAGTCTGGATAATGATCCATCAATGAAACCGAGCTTATTTTTCTCGGATAGAGCGATCGCCATAGTTTGATTCCACGAAGCAGAATTGTCACCTGTTAAAAGGCTGTGACACAAGCACTATGTTATCCGAATGATGAATGTAATAGGGATTAGATCCATCATCAATGGCGGAATTGCTCATAGATGAAGGGGAATTATTCTGACTTGGTGCATCCGTTGCTGATGCCATAACGAATCATAAGAGATTTAATCGGAGAGATCAGAGATTTAGAGTATTCAATTGAAATGGAAAAAAGTACACAAAAGAAGGACAAAGTGCTCTGATACCATATTGAACAATTGAAGTGGAAAACGAGCTCAATTGTATTCAATCAGAAAGTGAAAGTACATTACATTGCATTGTGATATAAATAGGAAAATGAGACCAACAGAATAACTTTAACTGTACAAGTCAATACAAGATGAACACGTGGATTTAACCAACTAATCTAACTAACAGTTGGCTTTAGTTGGCGTGCAATGGCAATGCTGCAATAGCTGATCATCTGATAGTGATGCAGCTGCCATGATAAAATACAATTGAGAACAAGTCAACAGTATGTTCCATTGATCTCATTATTAAATGTTTTAATCTCGATATTACTATGAGAATTAATTTGAATAAGATTTAATAATCTCAATATTCCAGGAAACTGGTATGCTTAGTGCAAACTACCACGTTTCGTAAGCTTGTTTCTCAATCACTCGCCACAAAGTATGAAAATGGTGAAGACTATTATAGATTTTGTTAGACAATACTTGACATGGAAAATTAAGTAATAAAACCGATCAAGATATATAAAATCCCATCTTTTAATAAAGAAAAAAGTTGACTCTCATCCTAAAATAAACCCCATTGCATAATTGAGTATCCAACTCATGATAAGGTAGATAAGTAATATTAAACGATATTAAGCCCCTATTAGGTGATAATTAAAATCAAATATTTAATTTTGATAAAAATTAATTGAATATTAAACAATATTAAGCCCCTATTTGGTGGTAATTAAGAATCAGATTTTTAATAAATTTTGATAAAAGTTTATTGAATATATAATTGAAAAGTTCTAAACCCCATAAACTATATGGTTTAAATTAATCAAAATTTAAAGTTTAATCAACACCATATAGGGGCTAAATAAGAACAAGAATAAAAATTTGTCTATTCTACTTACGAACATTAAATATCGTAAAGTAGCATCAAAATTTAAAGAGGGTTGTCATTCTTGCTTGTGCCAAAACACAATTAGACTTGGATAAACCGCTACTCTATCTATACTCCATGGCAGTGCTTTTGTGTAGGTTAAAAATGTTATAAAACAATGGAGTAGCTTCATATATTCTTAACTATTTCATCTCTCTAAATCAACGAAACATATTTCTCTTTAGTTCTAATGTCTGAGTCACGAGAAATCAAAGCAATTAAGCCACAAATGTTTCATGCAGCCATTCTTTTCCCTAAAACAAAAAGCTACAGCCAAAAAAATATAAGTAGATATTGAAAACTCTTGAGTGCTAACTGCCCGAGCAACTCCCTGCTGTGTGCAGAAAATAACCTTATATAAGCACCTTATAGTTCATCCTGCAGAATAGAAGCACAAGTGAAATTAGCAAAAAGCAAAATGTGATCAATGATATATGAAGTGACAAAACTGAAGATCCTCTTACATGTGCATCATGATCCACTGAGGTGGCTTCATCGTCCGTTGAGTCTGATTTGGAGTCGTCATCGGTATCGTTGCCTTCTGCATCATCAGCATCATCATCTCCATCCTCAGCCTGGAAAAGGAAAGGGCCGCCAGTTCAGGACGCAAGGGAAAAATAAATGAAATTATATACGCTCTAGTCTTTGAACAAAAAAATGAAAGATCGAACAATATGAGGACTTACATCGGAATCAACTGGATCATCCTTCGATTCCTGAATTTGATAAAAAAATAAACAAAAACCCGTAAGATTCATGTGAGGCAGAATTCTTCCAGAATGAATACACAATGAACAAGACTGTTTACGGAACAACGACTGTAGTGGGGTATTTGGATAAGAAGAATTTAGTGGAAAACTAGAGTTAATTCGACTCAACAACAGAAAATTCAATCATGATAAGTTAAAACGGTACCTCCTCCTCTCTCTTCTTTTCCGCCTCATCAAATGCAGCCTTCTCAGCCTGCAGAATCAATATCATTTGCGTGTTAATAAGAAGATAATTGTTTGAAAAGAGAACAGGGGGTTTTGAGAATAGGTGTAAGAGAAGCAGCTTTCAGAGTCATATTCCACATACATCTTTTTGCTTGCCCCATGTTTCTTCGGCTAGCTGCTTAGCATACTCAGGATCATCACATACCAAGACATTGTCGAACAGTGTTCCAGATTTCACCTTTAAAATGTACACATCGCTCAGCTAATTGTAAGTTCTTAATTGAAACAAAATTATATCCCAAAGACAAGATATTTCTTGTACCTGCCACAACTCAACTCCTACATACTTCAACTTCGGGTAAACGTAGAGATCTGGGTCATCTTTGAAGTCTGTAATAACATTTAAATTTGGTAACATTTAATACTTCATGGTGTTAAAGTGATGCAAGAAAATGCTGAAAAGAGACACTACCTACCGGGGTTATCAATCATTGGTGCCTTCCATTTGCCTTTGTAGTTGGGGTTCTTGATTTTCTGATGAAAGGCCAAAGTTAGTTGCAAGCTGTCGATTTCATTAACGTCACTGAACCAAAATTTAGAGTCAACAAACCTTTGGCTTCCATGGGCCCTTATACTCAGGGTTGGGAATGGTTGGCGCAGTCCACTCACCATCCTCCTCATCATCCCAGTCCTCAGGCTGCAGTTGCAAAAAATCTTACTTGGATAAGTATATAGATCAGTGGACTTTGATACATGGGATTGGAAAAATAAATAAATAAATAAATTGCTATGACTACCTTTTTGGCATCAGAATCTGGAATCTCCTTTGGGATGTCATCATAACCCTTCAGAAAGAGAAGATATACGAATTAGTTATCAAATAAATATAACGCGGCCTCGTACAATATTTTTCATTTTAAAATAATCAGAGGATGAACTTTTTTAGTTCATTTACCTCTGGCTTCTTGTCTTCAGGGTCAGGAATGTATTCCTTATCGTCCCAATCTTCGGGCTGAAATCAACATGCACATGTTATATTGTTAAACATAACTAGCTAACAGTTATACATAAATTGAAATGAATTTCTTGTATAAATGCACATGAATTACCTTCTTTGCCTCGGGATCCTTGATCTGCTTTGGTGGGAGAAGATCCCAATCTGAGTACAAGCTACCAGACTGCTTCTCCACATTGTCTATGAGGATGCTGTAAGAAGCATCAGGCCGAAGGATAAAAGTATAGACATGAGTTAGTTGGTCAGTCTCACATGGGACTTCTTTCTTGATCAGATGATTTGTATCATTGTATGTTAGAATTGCATGGACTTTCTTGGTGCTGTAACCACAAATATCTGGTCCAAACATGATGCTGTAGACAACCATATAATACAACTAATCAGCAACTTAAGCAGGGATAGAAGACTACAGTAGAAAATTTTCCAGAAGAAAATAGTTTATATGCATAACCTGTATGGAGTGTCACCACCAAATTTCTTCTGATCCACTTCCCCACTGAGCAATTTCATGTATCCACCACCACAGTCGAGCTTCTGCTCATGTTTGACGGAGAATTGAAAAACTAAGGTTTTATCCTTGTTGCTGAATTCAGGAAACTCAGCAGATATGGCATAGAACCTGTAGTCTTCACTGGTCTGGATGCCTGCATTATAGACATAGAAATTGGTACCATTGTATGTTTTATTTAAGTACATATGTACATACTTATATGTTACAGATGCATATCACGTGTTGGCATTAATACCTTTGTTGTTAGCGTCTCCATTCCATTTGCCAGAGGTGTAATTCCACTCTCCAGCCATGTTCTCATCTTTCTTCCAGTCGGATTTGACCCATCGATTCTCCCATCCATCTTTAGAACTCACATAGCAAAATATTTCAGTAACACAAATAATGAAAACCACATTTAAAAATTTTCATTTCGTAAAAGATGGAAACATGCACTTATTTACTTTTTTTTTTTTACTTTTGATTGATACGGTAATTATTTAGAATAATACACAAAGCACTTTTGTTCCAAAGAGGAAAATGTGACATCCCGAATACAGAAAGCTCAACCTTTTACACTGAATAAAAATAAAAAAAGTTTGCGACCCACAACCCAACCCCACTTATGAACAACAGTATCTCAGCGCACAATGTGCATGGGTTAAATATGGATTCACAAATACAATCACATACACCAACATAAATTGCTGCAAGAGTTTTCTCCTAGCAAATTTAAGTTCTAAAAGATCAAATTGAACTCCAGCAGTAAACCAATTCTGATCTAGGTTGCATGGAAATGGAAATGGTAAACGAAATAGGACACAACACACCATGTGGAAATGTTATTTCTGAAAAAAGTAGGACACAAAACGTCGCTGGAATGTTATGTAAATATTATTAATTTGTTTTCATACATTCGGTATTTAACTTCAACAAACTATTTAATATAAATTAAATAATTAAATTACCGCAATCAATCTTATCTTACTAAAATTTTAACATTATAATCATTGTCATCTTAAATGATATTTGGTGGGAAGTCACACATAACTTATCTACCAAGGACGGCTGACACTAGAATTAGAAAATCAATGATTATGTTAAAATTAGCATTATAATTCTTCTAGTGTAATAATTAAAGCCCATATTTTGAAGAATTTTTAGTTATAGTCCATGATTAAGTTTTTGTGTTGGTAAAATTTCTGAATTTTTACTAACAAAGACAAAGTTTCCTAAAAGGTTACCATAAAGTATCCACAAAGTTTCCAAATTCCGTTTAACTAACTATTTTTAAGTTATCGAAATATTTCCAGAGAGTTTCCGAAAACTTTGCATTTTAAAAGTTTCCATGCATCATAGATTCTGATTATCTGCATATTACATACATTTAACATTTATTGTTGAAAAGATAAAAAAAGCTTAGGCACTGAAATCTAGACCAGGTCAAAACTTATCTTCCAATATAATATATTAGTAACAAGTTATCCATAACATTCAGTCACACCGCCGTTCATACATTGAATCGATTGAACACTTCGTACCTATTAACTCAGCATTTTCATAATCAGACAAAAAGTTATAAAATGAGCGATTTCATGAAAAAATATCACAGATCTATTCAAAAACGTATTAATTCAATATTTAGACCTCATATCCAATCCTTCAATCAAACAGATAAATCAAACTTCGATCATTAACAAATTAAATCCGAAATTGCAACCTAAGTTAGCCTAATACAGAAAATTCGTGGAACTGTAGAAAATGAAGTCCAAATTACATTGATCTTAAATTAGAGAGAATAGTACCTTCGAAGCGCTCTTCGAAGATGACTCCCGCAGATGAAATCGCGACAAGAAGAGACAGAGTAAGGACTAGGGAGAGAAAATTAGGATTTAACATCGGTAATCTTCTCTGCAGTATCGCCATGAATGGTTTTGTGACAGTGAGAGAGCTTTGTTTATATAGATGGATCGTTCTTTGAGATTTACGCTTGGTTTGGATCTAGTACTGTCGTGGACAAGTTGATGACATGCTCGAATAAGAAACTGACACGTAGAATTTCATTGTCATGGATTCCACGTGGCGGATTGTGACTGGGCAATTACACGAATTGGAGCGTCCAGAAATGGGTTACGACTTGCACTGTAATGGTTGGTACAAAATGACGAGTTTAGCCTTGGCTTTTTGGTTTCATTTTTCATGTGAGTAGATTTGGAAAACAATTTTTGTGCATGGATAGGATTGCTTGCAAATGGTGTGGACAATTATTTATTATTTTAATAAACTTTGGATGTCGGGCTTGGCAAAGGTTAAAAACGATAAATGGGTTAATTTCACTGATGGTCACCCAACTTTATAGTTTGTGTCACCATGACCACCGAACTTAATTTTGTTTCACTGTAGCCACTGAACTTTATAATTAGTGTCACCATGACCACCCAATTTAATTTTATTTCATCAAGGTCATTCAATTACATATAACGTTTTACTATGACCACCCAATTTTATATAATATTTCACAATGGCCACTCGACTTCTTTTTACTATTTTTATTAATTTTAAAAGAGGTAAAACAGTAATTTTACATTATATATATATAATAAATTAAAATAAAAACTTATTTTAAAAAATTTAATTAAAGCAATAAAATAAAAACTCATTAAACAAATATTTTTAAAATAATAAAAACTTATTTTAAAAAAAGTTATTTAGAAAAATAAAATAAAATAAAAAGACTTGAAACGTTTATTTTAAAATAATTTTTTATTTTCTTTTTTTAAAGAAAAACTTTTTATTTTATTTTATTTTATTTTTTAAAAATTTTAGCTTATATATATAATGCAAAGTTACTATTTACACCTTTTAAAATTAATGAAAATGGTAAAAAGAAGTCGAGTGGCCATGGTAAAATATTATATGAAATTGGGTGGTCATAGTAAAATGTTATATGCAATTGAATGGCCTTTGTGAAATAAAATTAAATTTGGTGATCATAGTGAAACTAAGTATAAAGTTCAGTGACCATGTTGAAACAAAATTAAGTTCGGTGGCCATGATGACACCAACTATAAAGTTGGGTGGCCACCAGTGAAATTAACCCGACGATAAATACTTTAAGAGTAGGAACTACGTTACGAAAATTATTAACAAACTAACGAGAATTATGTATGTTATGATATCACTTGTTAGGAATTAAGACAAATATTATATAGCACAATATAAAGTAGTAATTACAATACTAAAAGAATACAAGAACAAGTGGCAGAGGAATAGAGAATTTATTAATATGGAAAAAGATACAATAATATTGTGTTTACAATATTGTATAATTCTCTAAAATCCATACAAAGTCATATGAAAATTAAGAATTTCATGGAGTATATATATGACCCAAAAAATATATTTTAGATAAAAAAGAGGATCAAATAGAGCCAGCAAACGAAAATAAAACTTTCCAAATAAGGCTGACGCTCGAGCGGTAACCGGCGCCAAGCAAGCATGCTCAGCACTGCCAATGGCGCTCAAGGTCAAGTTTTGATCCTAAAATTTGTTTCTTGGTGGCCTGTTAGGATGCCCAAGCGTCAAGTTACTGCTCAAACTTCTAATTGCCAATTTTGATCCTTCTTTAACTCCTTTCTCAAACAAAACACAAACCAACATTGAAATTTGGGTCACATATTCAACAAATCTCCATCTTGACACGAATTCCAATACAATGAACGATGCTGAAAAAATACTCCACCTGTAGACAAATTTCACTACAAGGAATAAATCAATGGCTATTCAATTAAAAAAAACTCTTGAACAAAATTTTCCTCATTTTCCACAAAATTCAACTGGACAAACTCAATCAACTAAATCGAAGCACTGTTCAACAGAATTACCTTGAGTACCAAAGTGCTCGAATAATCACCACGAGCAACAATTTCACAAATTACAAAATAGGGCAGAAACTTACAATGTAACTGAATTAACACAATAAACTGCTTATGTAGAAGGTTCTTTACTAGACTCCACACCTCCAACTACACTTAAAGCATACGCAACCAATCAAATTCCTCGTACCTATGTGGAGGCCTAATATTTATTCTAGATCTGTCTCCAAAAATTGAATATGATGACACCGCTGGTGGTGGTTGCAAAGCAGCATGCCCATAATTACTCGACTGAGCTTTATTCTTCAACAAGGACCTAAAAAAAAAGTTCAATGGTATTATACCAAATTGAATATCCACCAAAGTATACAATCTTTGCTGATTGATCTTCAAAGATTCTGCATAACCTTGTAAGACAAATAATTGAAACCTTCGCTACCCTTTTGACACAACACGGGCACCTTTATAAACCTTCAAAGACCTTCATCAGTGAACTTGTACTCTTTTGAATCAAGGGTACTCAAGGAGATGAGATTTTTCTTCAAATTCGGAACGTATCTCACATCATCAAGTGTTCAAACGTCCATCCAACATCTTAAGTCTAACCAGGGGTGGAGCCAGAAAATGATGTTATGATGGACTGAAACTTAAAAAAATTTCTAATGAACTCACGCCACAAAAAATCAAGTTTTGGAGGCTATTCTCATGACATTTATGATAAAAAAAAAAAGTATATGGAACTCAATGAAAAAAAAAAAAAAAAAAAGTTTAGATGTCTCA
>CAIGRP010097303.1:19516-30583 GCA_903798385.1 Fraxinus cuspidata
TTTTTTTTATTTATTAAATAGAAAATCGATGTTTGCCTTAAAAAATATAAATTGAGCGAATTATGATAGAAATAAGCAAAATACATATCCACCAATAAAAATTTAAAAATCATTTAACGAGTACTCTTATAGTAACTTTGACGACCAATCTTTTCAAACAACTGGAAGTTTGATCGAAACACGCAACAGATAATATATCACTATAATCCATATGTTATTGTCTCGAAATATTATTTGGTGTAATTATCAATCTTTTATATCACCACGTTTTAAAGTGGGTGAAGAATCTCAACCAAAGTGAGAAAGTTCAACTAAAAATTTTGAAGATCAAAGAAATTAAATTTAATCCACGTCCATTTTTGGCTCGATTTCAAGAATATACTTATATATAGATTACTTTATAAATAAATAAGTTTTAACAAATATTCTTTTTACTGTCAATATCGAATTTAGAGTAAATTATTTATTTTGATCATAAATATTCTTTTTATTGTCAATATCGAATCTAGAATAAATTATTTATTTTGATCATAATATCTTATTTTTATGGTCAAAATAAGTAATTTCTTTTATAAGTATGAGTAAATAATACATGAAGACATACGTAGAAATTAAAAAAAATTAATTCCTTTTAAATTTAGTGAAATATGTAGTGTCTCTAGCTATTAAAATAAGTAATTTACTTCTAGATCTAATCAATACAAATTATCTATAATAAAATTTAATTAATAATTATAAATAAATTTAGTCAAACATGCATTAAATAGAATATCTAATTTGATAATAAAATATTCACGTTTCATGAATGTAATGAAAATAGTAATTAATAATCGTAGCATCTTTTATACAATTTAAATAATTGAGTATTAGACTTTGGTTGAGATTCAAATTAGAGCTGGACTAATACAAATATTTAGGCCAAAATTATACAATTTCTTCACAAAGGTTTTATATGGGTTGGGTGCAGTGCTGGGCTGGGCTGGGCTACAACCCAGCATTGTTCCCCACTACCTCCACCTCTGAGTCTAATCCTGCCAATATCGTTACCTTACAGGGTGCATTGGTTCTTATAACCACGACACCTTTCGAAACTTCTTCATATGTTGAAAATGTATCCCAATGGAATACACATGTAAAGTGCAAGCCCTATAAAAAAATATAATTCTTGTCGGGTTTGGAGTCGCCGTCAGAAATAACCAAAAGTTCTCTAAACACTATAGCAATTTTCTACAATATCTGCTTCGCCTAAAGTATCTGGTTGCTTTCCTTTCAGATTTGTAGTCAATTTTTCTCTATTCTACAATTTATAACAATCTTTTTTTATGTGCCCATTCTTTTTACAATAGTTACAAATTTTATTATTAAAGTTAAATTTCGAACTGTCCCTCTCATAACAACCAAGAACAACAATGCATTCTCCTTGAACCTCAAATCCAACAAGATACTTCTTCTTCTTCTTTGAAAACAAACCACCATATATTTCTTCAACGATGAGAGTATCATGATTATATAATATCGTGTCTCTAAATGACATATATGAGCGGACAATGAACACAATAAAATAAAACCAAAATCATATTCATCATACTTAACTTCTAAAGTTTTCAAATTAATGATAATTTCTTTAAATAACAGTGAGTGATTTTCTAATGATGTACAATCTGTCTTACGATGAAAATAGAAACGATGTTTCATGTACAATTTACTAGTTAGACTCTTAGTTTGCACATTTGCTTCAACTTCAACCATAATGCAACTGCAATTTTCTCATTTAAAACGTTGTGAAAAATATGATTCGCAAGATAAAGATAAATCTTTGATAGGATCTTTCGATCCTCACGCTGTTTAAGATTATTATGTAAAATCTACAATTGTGTTTATTCTGAATCACAAAAAATAGTGAACTTAAAATACTTTTTAAGCATTTATAAACAAAATCAAATGTGTGCTTAGGAGGGCAATTGGCAAATTGGATTATCCTGATGATTGACAATGACTAAGAAATCGAAAATGACTTTATCATTCTAGAAAGTTCTAATTTGATGTTAGTCATCTAAATATTATCTTTAATCATATATTTTATTTCACCAGCAATTTTCATTCATTTTTTAATCTTTTGTTTCAAGGGATCCACCAATTTTCATTAACTTTATGTGCTAAAATTCTACATCAAATAGGTACTCAAATTCAACCGTGTCTTGCATTTTAAGCTAAATTTGGATGGCATTAGTTCCATCAAGCAGCTGTTTTAATTATTCTACATAAAACATATTTTGTAATTTATAGCGTATTCAGTGGTTGTTTGAGTTCCATTTTTTTAAAATTCGTATTTTTTTCAAAACTCATTTTTAACCATACATTCCAATAAAATAATATTATACGTAAACTAAAAATTTTTTCTTAATTTTTTTAACTACGCATTAGATAAAAATCACTATTCAAAAATGTTTTTTTTCCCCTCAAAATGGGACTCAAACAAGTGCTCAATTGTTTAGTCACAAACCTGTTATTCCATTCATTTTTATTTTTTTAATATTTTCAATTGTCCCCTTTTGAAGTGATGTAGTTTTTTTCAATAATTTTGAAGCTCAATCATAATAAATACACGCTTAAGATGTTCATGAGAACTCGAGTTTATTGAAAACCCAAACAAGTTTTAAACAAATGTTTAATGGCAAAAAATAATAATAATAATCACCACTGCCTATCATTTAATCGAGCCTCATTTTTTAGGTTAATAAATGTTTTAGTGTTTTTTTTTTACGAAAATGTGATTAAAAAGTAACAAAATATTTTTTATTACGTGTGAAATTATTTTATTGTGAGAATGTACATTAAAAATGAATTTGAAAAAAAAATGAATTTTAAAATAACGAAACTCAAATAGGGGCTACTGAATTTCAAAAAAAAAAAAAATTTACGATTAAACAACTTAATTTATACTTTCTTTTGATTAAATCACTTTATTAAACATTTAACTTGTCAAATCAAAAAATTGTATGAATGTGGACATGACAAAATAAATCATTAAATCTAATCTTTATAATAATCAACTTCACGTCTTCTATCATCCAACAAATTTGGACGGAACCATTTGTTTGACAAAATCACCTAAAATTGAAGCACAACCTCGATAATCCCAACAATCTTTATATTCTCGAAACAATTGATAGGGTTAAAGCAACATTTAATGCTAAATGCAATGCTAATTAAGGATCACACTTTGTTTGCACGCACGAAGATTCCGTTCAACATCGCTTTTCTTCACCTTCGAGCCTTTTCTTCACCCTAATTCATTCCGAGGTAGGTTTAGCAAGTGACAATATTAATATAATGATTTATGAAGGCAAATAAGTAACAAGCATAATGTTGGTAGGTAAGCGGAGGCCAACAATATGATGATACGGATAATAACAAGCTGGTCTCAATCCCTTTATCTGAATGCCACCATAAATATGCTTAATTTGGAAGCCATCCAATAGTCCCCCCCACCCTTTTTTTTTCTTTTTCTTTTTCCTTTTTTCAAATAAATTGTTTGTCCTCATGGAATGGGATAGAATTGTGCATGTAACATCCAACTCGATAGAACTTTTTTTCTTTTTCTTTTTTTATATTACAAAAGATCATGTGATAGGCACGTAATAAATGACAATGGGCATAACTGTTCAAAAATAACTTCCATCCACTTTGAAGACATCTTTGAAAGATATAAACCTTAGAAGTATAATCTGCATCAGTTGTGTTATGTGTATATAATAAGTTTACATAATTGTTTATCTACATAGGATGTGGTGATATATGATTGTATCAGAATATTTTCAACAAAATAAAAAGAAACACTTCCAACACCTCATACATATATAAATCATTTATGCACGACTGTAGCCCGGTCAAATTCCCAGCCCACTAAATTTTGTTTGGTAGAAAAAAATTTTATGTCAAAAAAATAATAAAAAAATTCATGTGTAATTTTATTTTTTTTAACGTAGTAGTCCGACTTGCAATCCAGTTCTGGATCTGTTCCTGTTTATGTACAAATAGCATTCTTTGCTTTGCATTTATATATAACAAAATGTAAATTACCCACTTTAGCAGTATTCAAAGAGGAGAAAAATGATTTTTGGACAATTATATCAATCGGTAATTTATTATGTGCCTACTACATTTCCTTTTATCGTCTAAATAGAAAATTGTCGCTGAATTGGAATATCGTCCTTACAATTTTAAAAAGGTTGAGATAATGGGGTGATACAATGGAAACACTAGGGACCCTAGAAGAATTTTGTGTCAAAAATGTATATTATGTATCACAAAAGTTCTATGTAAAATTTGAAGAATGATTTTATGACCCTCAACCAATTGACGTGCTATTTGACTTGCCTTTCTTTTTGTAAGTTAGTTCGCTTGGAAAAGGTTCGAGATTTTAATTGCTCTAATGAATAACTAAATAATATAGTTAAATGGAAAGAGTAATATAAGGTCCTACCTGATTGTAACGAATTTCATGAAAAATGTCAATTCGAGGAAGATGAATTCCACTTTGACTGTTTCATTGCAACGTGAAAATGGAAATGGAAATCGAATTCCAAGGTACAACCACTTTAAACTGCATTTTCTTTATTTTCATGGAAAACGAATTTCTATAGGTTTGGTGAGTTTTATTTTTCAATTAACATGAAATTGCAATTCATTTTCACCTTTACCGGACTAAAAGTTTGTCGAACTAACTTTTGTTACCTAAAAAATTAGAAAAAAATGAAGAAAGGCAAACGTAGAAACATTTTTAACTCGAAGCACCATAGTGTAATTTAGCCATAATCTTCGCACTACGCCGTCGTTTTATCCTTCCCTAATTGTATCTGCCTTGAACCCTTTCTGCAATTCTGGGGGATTTCCCCTTGTAATTCATGATCAATCTCACGGTATTGTATCAGAGAATGTCGTTTATAATACTAAAAAGATTGCGAAACCAGAAATCATCACTTATATTCAATAATCCCGGTCTCAAAATTCACTTATACTCCAGTTTCTACTCATCTATCTCTGAACCCCGCTATCGAAATTCTCCCACTCCGATTTATAATAAGTCAATTCTAGCATCCGGGCATGTCTTTTTGTGCAATAGAAATAATTTGTTTTCTTCACTTTTGCGTGAACATTTGAATATCCCATGTGTGCCTGTTTCTGCGCGTTTATTGAGTTCGCAGGCTGCAGTTGAGAAATCCACTTCTGATGGGCTCACGGTGGAGGGTATAGTTGCTAATGGTTGGAACATATATGATGAGAATGAGAGTGATTGGAAGAGCCATGCATCTGCCATCGCTCAGTCAATTCATCTTATCAAGAAACGCCTGAGGGTACTGCAACACATCCACAAGATGTTTACATATGTTATTTGGTTTATCATTTTCTCTTAATCTGAATGAGACTAGGTTCATTGACACTCTGATGATTTGGACTGAATCTTACTAATGTTCTGTGTTTAGATTATTTGTCCAATTGTCTGGGTGTTTCAAATGCAACACTTTGTTTTTGGTTAGTTGCCAGATTGGATGTTTCAAATGCAATAATTGCAAAGAATCAAGCAAAGTTCACTGTTTGCATTCTAGGGATGGTTTTGGATTTGAAATATAACTGTATATTTGAGATAGAGTTTTCTGTTATATGGTCATTTCTTGTGGCAGAATAGTTAACGTGACTGGTTTGAGAGAAGCTTGTATTATTTTGTCCAGAAATGTGAATGGTTTTAGAGAAATGCTACGCATACAGGCTGTTTGTACAGCCTAATTTACAGAATGTCAGGTGGCAAGAGTTCATTGGATTTTGGTTTAAAAACAAAGTTAAATAAGACAATGAGTTGCTGCCATCTCAGCAACTGTAACCCCATCTGTACAAAACATATGTACAAGTAGCATTTTTTATGGTTTTAAACTATTACGAGTTTTCAGTTTATTGTGGCGTTAACAATTAAATTTGATCATTTTCATCCTTATTTGGTGGCAGTGGAAAAAGTTAATACCTAAGTTGGAGACATTATCTGATCAACTGAGTAAGCCAGACCTATGGAATGATCCAGTACATGCTGGGAAGATAAGCCGTGAGCACGGTTCACTTATGGGGAAAATGAAAGAGGTTAATGCATTTGAGCAAGAACTTCTTGAGCACATTGAAATGATAAAACTTGCTCGGGAAGAGAACGATGCAGAACTGGAATCGGTAGGGCCTCAATTATTCTCTTTCTAGGCATGTATCTTTCTGTTCTATTTATAGTGTTTCACATTGCTTCTACTTTTGGCAGGAAACAACTCATTTCTATTGTTTCATTATTATTCCTAAATTCATTTGGACTCATTAACACTACACACATTTATCAAAGTTAATTGAATTACATAATTAAAGCTTGTTGGGGAAAAGTTAATTGTGTATAGATTATATTTAATATAATGAAATTAAATTAAATAAAAAGGAATTAATTATATGATAATTTAAATACAAGAAAATGCAGTTAGAAATGCTGGCCTTTTGGATAGTGGCGTAGAACACTATCCTTCAGCGTTATCTTCTGCAGTTGTAATCTTTATTCACATTCATTTTCGTGGCGTTTTAGTTTTGGGGATGATGTAGATATTGGAACTGTGATTCTTCTGCATGAGTTGCAAATTAACTTATTATTATCCTAATTACAGGAATCTCAAAATGCTCTACTTACAATGAGAAGAAATATCAAAGAAAAAGAGCTTGAAGCTTTGTTAGCTGGGGAGCATGATTCTTGTCCTTGCTTCATAGAGGTAAATTTTATGAATGGGCGTTTTTTTAGTGCTTTTAAAATATCAATAGAGAGTTGCTTCTGATTTTTTATCCCCCATAAAAATGTGTAATTGTTTGTCATGTCTTAATGGATTCTATAGCCTGTTTTAGTGGTATGATTATCAGTACATGATTGCGCTTGAATCATTTGGGTGAAAACAATCTTCTTTAATTAAATATAGGTTCAAGCCGGGGCTGGTGGTACCGAGAGCATGGACTGGGCTTCAATGGTCATGCAGATGTATAAAAAGTGGGCTGAGCGTCGAGGCTTTGGAGTTACCGTTGTGGATGAAATGCCTGGTGAGATGGCAGGAATCAAGGTTCATGTTCTTACCACCTTTATGTTTTTAAAATTTAATATATTTTTTGATGATGTTAATGGAGTCTGTGGAGCAATATTGCCTCTTGGAAGCAGTTGATTGTCATATCACTTTGTGATAAACCTGTTTTATAGGAATTATAGTGTATTCCATAACCAGTGCTTTGTGCCTCTCTTCCAAATATTAGACAACGTAAGATATTATCATGTTAGTAACTTCAAGTGTAAAACAAATAACTTTCATTATTATCTTGTAATATTTATTCTCATTATATTTGTTTCCTTGTCTTCACTATATTCACTTTTAATGGGACAATATCAGAGTAATCATATATGCGAATTTCACTTGAATTATTTATGTTATTTTCTTGACAATTTCTATTAGTTTTCTAAACTTTACTCAATTGCATCTTTAAGCGAGCAACAATCAGAGTTGATGGTGAGTATGCATTCGGATATGCCAAAGCTGAAGTTGGGGCACACCGTTTAGTACGTATCTCACCGTTTGACAGCAATAAGCGCAGGCATACTTCATTTGCTTCTGTAGCTGTAATTCCAATTCTAGGCGATGGATTTTCCCGTGTGCAAATTAATGAATCCGACCTTCGAATTGAGCGATTTCGAGCTGGGGGAGCTGGGGGTCAGCATGTTAACACAACTGAGAGTGCTGTGCGGATAACTCACATTCCTACTGGAGTAAGTGCCTCTTGTCAAAATGAAAGGTATGCAGCCTTTTCTGGTTAAAAAAGCTGTGAGTTGCCCACGTATACCGTTGTTTCACTTTGGTCGCCAAACTTTTTTTTCCTCCTCAAATTATTCACTGAAGTTTCACCTTTTCAAGTTTAGACACAGTCTGCTAAATTAACAGAATTAATTAGGTGACTAACAAACACTACAAGTCTATAACAGGACTTGAGAAATCACCAGTGCATGGTTTTTTATTGTCTAACTAGACAATAGGTCTTGTTAAACTAGTTCTGCTTTATAAACATGCTTTTCCAAAGTAACAATATATATATATATATATAAAGCGATCTACTTTCCCGATACCCAGTCTCTCTCCCTCCCAAACCATGTCAGCATTTTCATTAATTTGGCAAAATGAAGCACATGGAATGCCTAAATTGAAATATAAGTAGAAGTTCTGTGACAAATTTGGAGCTTGAAAAAGTTTGATGACCCAAGTGCAACAACATTATACAACCTTTTCTAATTCAAGAAATGAAGCTGTGGATGGCTTTTTATTGGAAGTTATGGACTTGTTCCGGAAACAGGTCGCAGCATCAAAACAAGGCTTCTGCAATGGCTGTACTTCAGTCTCGTTTGGACCAGCTTGAGATGCAGCGTCAAGCTGAGATGAATGCAGAGCACACACAATCCCTCACTGACATAAATTTTGGCAGCCAAATACGGTCTTATGTGCTTCACGTATGCATTTGTTCATTTTTTATATGCTTTTGGAGTTATCCTGGATTCCACACATACCTTCACTGCTTTTTTAACGATTCTGTTTGCAGCCATACCAAATGGTGAAGGATCATCGGACTGATTTTGAGGTTTCCCATCCTGATTCTGTCCTGGAAGGTGATCTAGATGGCTTCATCTTAAGCTTCTTGTCCACCTCTCTAGACAAAGATGAAGATGCTGACCTGTAAACTATTAACATCTTTGATCAACCGGCCAACTAATGCTGGAAATTCGAGTTCCTTGATTAATGGATTTTCATGATGGGGGATTTTTTAGCCTCAGATAATGAGGATGCCATGTAGCAGATGTTACCTCTCCCTGACAAATCTTAGAGAAGTCTTCCATTGAGATTTATGGAAAAATGATATCCTTTCACAATTTTGAACTGGTTATCTGGTAAGCTCGATTTTACAGTTCTTGATAATAATAATATCTTTGAGTTAAGGAACTTTGTAATTAATATTTTAGGCTGACCATTAAATGAACAAATTGCCTATTACATGAAGCATAAATGGAAATATTTGAGACAGAGGTGTGGTCATACAAAAAATATATAAATTATAAATGAAATAATAGACTAACATGTAGATACAGCGTCCATTAAGGTTAAATTAAGAGAATTATAAGTCGATGGTTGGACAGACCTAAAAGAACCTTTTGAGGAAGAGATATTAACTCATCTTGACTACTAATGTTTTTCGAATAGCATCTCGTAAGCACTTTCGTGCTGAGCCGTCAGAGCACAATATTGGGTACTAAACCGAAGGTGCATCAATGTATACCTTCTTCCTCAAAACACTTATCTAGCAGCATAACTGATCACTGGTTTGCCATTCTCTGTGCCTGGAACTAGAAACTATTGTATAACATCGGCTAATAACCCCCAGCAATGTTCTTGTTATGGTGGTTATACTAAACCATTTCATAAATGCAAAACTCAATTTTTTTTTTTTTAATTAATTTTCTTATTTTCCCCTTGTGCTTGAGAATTTCATTAAAATATGAAAATATTACATAATTACTTTAGGTTCTTAGGATTGATCAACTATCAACTGATCAAGAACTTGAACTTGAACCAAAAGAAGGAAACGACAAGCATGAAGGGTGAATTGTTGCAGCAGGAAATGTGCAACTTTTGTTGAGATAACAAAAACTAAACCTTATTCGATGGGTTGGACCTATTTAATGGGCTGGAATAATATTAAGAAAATCGACAAAAATAGCATTAACTGATACTAAGATATATTGACAAAAATAGCATTAACGCCACATAAATATACACAACTTAGACTTTTGAATTGAATATTATCTCAGTTTGTCTTAAAATGGACAGAAAATGAGAATTTTAGTTTCGATTCATTGATTTTTCTAGTAACGTAATGCATGTTTGGTATAAAATATTGAATAGAATTAAATAAGGATGACAAAGTTTCCTACACCCAACCTTTCCTGTATTACTTAGCCCCAAATAGTAAACGGGTTTGATTTAGGGAACATACTCTCCTTCTACATTTTTTACATGTTATGTTTTCTTTTAAAAAAATAAAAACAAATAAATAATCAAGGGAGTGTCATAAATGGGGATTTTCCCTCCCCGGCTCACGAAAATTCCAAACAGGGTGACATGGTAATGGCCGAACCACCCCGCCCCCATTTTCATCCCTAAAGTTAAACGATATATAAACAAGATTTTGTCTTATTTTTCTTTATGTACAATCTAGTATGATCTTGTCTTTCTTACTAGATAATGACTTCTAATTTTCTTAAAAGAGTTATATATTTAGGTCTCTATTGTATTATTTTTGAATTTATATGTCTTTTAAGCAATTTCAAGAGAATACGAAACAAGGGTTGTTATTGTCAATAATGGTCCAAATAATATTATCCATGTCATAAATTTCAAGTGGGGGGCCATCTCCACACTCCTAATAACTTCTGATTAGACATTGGAAGAAGACTTGTTTGTGTGACGTTTATATACTATTTATACAACCTTTTCATTTAGTCAAATCAAGATTAATTAAAATCAAATTTGGGATTACAAATTTTGAAGGGGTAAAAAAGTCTAAAATTGATATTTTTGCATAGATTTTTAAGAGTGTGTTTGAGCCACATTATTTTGGAAGAATGTATTCTGGAATAGTAGATTGATAGAGAATGTGTGGTTGAAAAATAAGGAAAAATTATTGATCTGATGGAAAATATTATTTTATTGAAAAATGTGTGGTTGAAAATAAGTAGAAAAATGAGAATGAAAAAAATAATGTGCACCAAACATGGGCTAAAAAGTGACATTTTTTAAAATACAAAGCCAAATATTGACATGGGATGTAAATTCCTCATATTTATCTTTTTATCACTGTGTTCATTGTCCGGTCTTAAATTGTTCAAAAACTTTAATTCGTCCAAAAATTTTCACAAGTAAATAGAAACAATTATTGAAAAAAAGTCAATTATTAAAACATTTTATATAT
>CAIGRP010097305.1:0-14424 GCA_903798385.1 Fraxinus cuspidata
ATAGATCTACAAAGATTCACCAAGATATCTTCAAAATAATCCTTCGAACAACACCCAAACTCACAATAGAGAAATCACACAGATTCTCACAATATTCACTCAAAATATTACACAATAAAGGTAACTCTATCACACACAACACTTAAAATCAGATATTTTAAGTGAATCAAAACGAAGGCAGCAAACCCTAGCTCTCCTTCTCTCTTTTTCTCTCTACACGCAGGAGCCCCAGAAGTCTCCAGAAAATGATGAACAGTTGCAGTAACCCAAGAGCCATCGAGCCCAAGTAAAAACTCATCCACCATCCAACAATCAGAAGCAATGCACGTGTCAATCATCAGGAGAAAACGTTTCACTTATAAGAGCGTGTTTTTCCAAACACGTTTTTACCAACAAAAAATTCTGGGAGCATCAAAAGAGAGAACCAGGGTTCGACTCCAACAAATAGAAAGCAA
The DNA here is from genome assembly GCA_903798385.1 of Fraxinus cuspidata. Classification (NCBI taxonomy): domain Eukaryota; kingdom Viridiplantae; phylum Streptophyta; class Magnoliopsida; order Lamiales; family Oleaceae; genus Fraxinus; species Fraxinus cuspidata. The sequence continues at coordinate 456 of CAIGRP010097305.1, forward strand.
TCTTTCATTTCCTACTTTCGCCAACTCCACATTTTTGTGAACTTCACAAGAAGCTAAAAGTGATCCCCAAGCTATGACATCTAGTTCAATGGGCATTTCCTCTATAAAACTATGTGCTTTCCCTAGCAATCCCGCACAACCAAACATATCAATTATGCAAGCATAGTGGCTAGAGGTGGGTTCGATCCCAGGCACAGTTTTCATCATTTTATAGTAACTAAGACCTGTAGCCACCAATCCTACACGTGTACAGGCAGACAGAACACCAACATAAGTTATATGGTCTGGCTTAGTACCAACCTCTAGCATGTTCTCAAACGGTTGTAAGGCCTCCTCTCTGAGCCCATGTTGAGCTAAAGCCAGAATCATGGATGTCCAAGAGACCGCATCTCTATTCCATCATGTTACATTGAATACCTTCCGTGAATAATTGATATTACCTGCCTTAGCATAAATATTAATCAATGCATTGCTCACAGTAACAGCTGATGCTTCCTCCAACTTTACTGCAATCGCCGAATCTGTTTACCATGATTCAAAGAAGACAATTTTGAACTGATACTCAACATAGTCCATGAAACTACATCAGTTGTACATGGAGAACAACGCATTCCCTACTGACCAAAAAGTATTATATTGGCTTTTAATGATTGAGATTCCCTGAGCATCTTTGAGAACATATCCAGTGTTTCAACACGTGAACCGTGCTGATTATAGCCATCAATCATTGAATTCCATGAAACAATATCGCATTCAGTCATTTCCTTAAATTGAACCAGTCCAAGGTCTATCTGACCCATTTGCATATGCAAAGAGATCGCGGCGTTCCAAGTTGAGACATTCTTTAACTCAAGTCTTTCAAGCACGAAAACTGCTGTTTCAACATCACCTGATTTTGCATACATAGTTACCAAAGAATTAGCTACAGATACACAGCCAGAGAGGCAAAGTTTAACAGCAAATGAGTGAATGTTTCTGCCTATATCCAATGCTCAAACGCAGCACAAGACGCCAGAATGTTAGTAACCGTCTATTGAGTAGGCACAATTTTCCATTTCATCATCTCCAGAAACATCCTAACACTAGTCCCAAAATGACCAACTGATTATATCCCACAATCATCGCTGTCCAAGAAATAGAATCTGGATCGGCCATTTCACGAAAGATGCAACGAGCTACGTTTCATCACATTCATCTAACTTCATATAATATTTCACCATAGCCATCCAACTTTTTTTTTCACAATTTTCACTAATTTTAAAATGGGTAAAATGGTAACTTTGTATTATATATATATATAAAATAAATTTAAAAAATAAAAGAAAAATATTTTTTTTATTTTTTGTTTTAAAAATGTTTATTTGAAAAAAAAAGTTTATTTTATTTCATTTTTCTAAGTAACTTTTTTTTAAATAAGTTTTTATTTTATATTATTCTTTTAAGTAAATTTTTTTTTTTAAAAATAAGTTTTTATTTTAATTTTTTTAAATTTATTTTATATATATAATACAAAATTACTGTTTTACCTATTTGAAAATTAGTGAAAATTGTGAAAAAAATTGTATAGTCATGATGAAATGTTATATGAAATTTGGTGGCTATACTGAAACATGATAAGAAATTGGGTGGTCATAATGAAACAAAATCAAATTAGAGTCATCATAATTAGGGATTGCAAAAAAATTCGTCAAACTCGATACCTGCGGAGCCCTGTCCTCCTGCTTAATCGAGTATTCGAGTCGAGAACAGAGTGGGTACGGATAACAAAGGCCCCGTCCCATTTAATTTTTTTTTAAATTTAAGAATTCAATATTTTAAATGAAAAACTCCACAAAATTTCATTAGTTCTAATAGAAGATAGGTAACTTTGTATTATATATAAAAATAAATTTGAAAAAATAAAAGAAAAATATTTTTTTTATTTTTTTTTTTAAAAATGTTTATTTGAAAAAAAAAGTTTATTTTATTTCATTTTTCTAAGTAACTTTTTTTTAAATAAGTTTTTATTTTATATTATTCTTTTAAGTAAAAATTTTTTTTTTAAAAAAATAAGTTTTTATTTTAATTTTTTTAAATTTATTTTATATATATAATACAAAATGACTGTTTTACCTATTTGAAAATTAGTGAAAATTGTGAAAAAAATTGTATAGTCATGATGAAATGTTATATGAAATTTGGTGGCTATACTGAAACATTATAAGAAATTGGGTGGTCATAATGAAACAAAATCAAATTAGAGTCATCATAATTAGGGATTGCAAAAAAATTTGTCAAACTCGATACCTGCGGAGCCCTGTCCTCCTGCTTAATCGAGTATTCGAGTCGAGAACGGAGTGGGTACGGATAACAAAGGCCCCGTCCCATTTAATTTTTTTTTAAATTTAAGAATTCAATATTTTAAATGAAAAACTCCACAAAATTTCATTAGTTCTAATAGAAGATGGCAACTAAGATTATCTAAAAAATATGACAAATAATAAAAGTCTTAGTTTATCAAATANGACAAATAATAAAAGTCTTAGTTTATCAAATATATTTGAATAATTTATCTTTTAAAAATAAATTAAAAAATATATTATTATTTCACTTTTATGAATATGGACAATAAAATGAATTATAAAAAATAAATAAATTAAACCCACCGCCTTAAACGGGTAACAAAAATATATTGTTTTGTTTTTAAAAATAAGTTTTTATTTTAATTTAATTTTTTAAAATGTATTTTTATATATAATGCAAAATTACCATTTTACTCCTTTCAAAATTAGTGACAATGGTAAAAAAAGAAGTTGAGTGGTCATGGTGAAATATTATATGAAACTGAATGATCATGGTGATACTAAATATAAAGTTTGATGATCATTGTGAAATAATATCAAATTGGGTGATCACGATGATATTAAGCATAAAATTGAGTGGTTCTTTGTAGATTTGACCAAGATGTAATTTTCACACGCTATCGAATGTGCGGTGAGCATTGCAAATATACCCATTTTTGCGTATGCATTAATAAGATTATTCATCAAGTTCCCGCTTAAGTGAAATCCGTATTTTACTATGCGGCCATGGATTGGTTTGATGGTAAACGGGTCGTTGGTTTTCAGGCTTGTTTGGACGAGGGATGGATAGAAATCTGCCTGAGATTTGAAAATGGTGGGGTCTGGCTTTGCTTTGTTATAGACTAATATTAAAAACAACAGAAACACGGATTTTAAGATTGTAATGGTTAAATGTAAATGTGTGGACTAAATGGCCCGACTTTACAGACATGTCTAGTTATTTGGTCATGTGATTTTTTTTTTTTTCTAGCTTATTTTGTCATGTGGCTTTCTAGGAATAGTTTTCCTACACTTACGTTATGATTGACAACTTTTTTTTACACTTTTTGATATGACACAGTGACACGGTTTTACCATTAATTATAACAATACTTATTCAAATCAATGATCTTGATTTAAAGGGTGTGACACTGGTGTACAACTAACTTAATTCTTGTAGATAAATGGAGGATGATTAACAATCCTGATTTCGCAGATTTCTGATTACTTTTAATTCTTAATGTAGATTTCTGGCAAAAATAATCAGACATTTTCAGCATACTTTGTAGTTCTTGAACAGTGTTTCCAGGTCTGATTACAACAGCCACTGGTGGATAGTTGAGATCATAAGGAGATCCACCAAGACCTGAGCAGGGTTTTGTTTTCATAGAGAAAATCTTCATCTGCTTTTGGAGTGTAGTTCAAGCTGCACAAAAATTTGATGTATCATATGAGCATCGTAATTTGAAGAGTTAAGCAACAAAGAAAGGTAATGCAATGACCGGAAGTATATTTGAACAAGATGATGAAGGATCAAAGAGTTGCTAATTCATGTAGCAGAATGGCATCCATTTGAATACAACTACCCTCCATGGTTGTTACAATATACATTTCAAAATGACAATGAGTGCAAAGGTTGTCGGGCCATTTACATGGCTTAATAGGTTGTATTTTCTAATATGAGATGAACTTTAGTACTTCCCTAACCTGTAAGTTGCTCTTGCACATGGAGTCTTCTTGTGCAGCTCCTGCTGTCCCATCTCACTAACATGGCCAAATTTTAGATGCCACAACTTATTAGCCATCTCCATATTCTGATCCTTACCAGTGGCTACAGCTTCTGTCTATCATAGCGCTGGCTTGTAGGATATAGTCCATTCTGTGAAGTCCCTTTCATCTTAAGTATTAATCTTTTGGATAATCTTAAGATGCCCCATTCCCCAGTTCTATCAAATGCCACTAGTAAATCAGAGCTATCATATCCAGAAAGGTTGGCCATTTCACTCCTGTTGGTTTGTGACAGTAAGAGGCGTCTTTGATGGATCCTCTAAAGCTTTCTCAGCTTTTTGTAGTATTAAGACTGCTCGCATCTTCCTCCACAAAGAGGTACCCTTTCCCATCAAACTTCTAAATTTTATACATAGCGGCTATCTTCAATGTATTCCTAAGATTCTTGATGAATCTTGACCTGATCCTCCAGTGGAAAATTGAAAAAACATATAATCTGTAATTTCACATTCTTCCACCTTATCCAATCTCGAAAGTACACTCCAAGACACAGAATTGAAATATAAAATATGAAGAACATAGCAAACAACACGGATTTATAGGGGTTCAGCATAAGTGCATAACAGCCTATATTGAGTGTCAGGGGTCCTATCTCATTCACTGATCTTGATATACAGAAGATTGCTCGTGCACACATGAGGCTTTATTGGACATGAAATGATGAAAAAAACTTACACTCATTCTCTACCTACAGAATTCTTGAACTCTCAGTTTCGAGAAATACAATTCTATCATAAACTGGAAAGTCACTCAATGAGGAATGCAGCATAAATCCCTCAATTCCATATTTATATGGGCTGTTAGCTGCTTATAATTTGACACCTGTAGGTATTAAATAATTACTAACAGTCTCAACTGTCCAGCTTCTCTAAGATTTGATAACCAGTTTGGGATGTGTATTATTATCCAAGTCTTAAAGCCAAATACAAATTACAGTATAAACAGAAGTATCAAACTGCACTTCTTATTTTTTGCTGAAACACAAGCATCGATTACAGTATTTGGAGATGATTGTTAGGAAAACTTAAACTTTATTCATAGCACATAATCTGTCTACATGAGAATCTGAGAACATTTCCTCTCTCAGTAACAAGTAAAAGAACATCACTTAATCCCCCATCTTGTTCTTGTCCCACATTACTGAAAATGGGCTCCTGACTATATGTTTGTCACTCTCCCAAGAAATGGATCCAAAAACCATTTGTTCAAGAATGCTCTTGTTGCTATGGAACACATAACTGGTCTCAAATTTGACTCTGAAACTTTTCTTCTCTAAAGATGCATTGAATTTCAGCTCATATGGTTTTACACTTACAGTGACTTTCTGGGCATTAGGATTCACAATCCTAACTCTGTAGATTTCTGGTAGAAATGGTCCAACATGAGTAAGCATTCTTCGTAGCTCAAGAACAGTGTTTCCAGGTCTGAATACAGCAGAAACGGATGGATAATTGAGATCATAAGGAGATCCAGTGAGACCTGAACAGGGGGTTGCCTTTTTAGTGAAAATATTCATCTGGTTTTGAGTATAGTTCAAGCTGCACAAGAAATTGATGTAATCAGGAACATGAGCGTCATAAATTAATCCTGGATCAGCAGCCGATAGTGGATTAACATGGCCGGCTCCTAAGCTGATAGCAGTTGCTGTCTCCATGTCCTCGAATTTGGCTATTGGATGCTGCACATTGTCAATTACAGTAGCGGTCGTCATGAGAGCTGATCTGATGGCAGCAGTGGACCATTCAGGGTGAGCAGCCCGCAGCAAGGCAGCAACACCAGATACATGGGGACAAGCCATTGACGTCCCAGAATCAAGGTTAAACTTTACCCTCCTGGGATCTTTTGAAGATCGTGTTGGAGCAACATTGGAAGGCCATGCAGCAAGAATGTTAAGGCCCGGGGCGACAAGGTCAGGTTTAAGGATTTCTGGAACAATATAATTGGGGCCTCGTCCAGAAGAGCTCATCACAATTGGCGCTCTATCTTTCCCTAGTAGGGTAAGTGTACGAGTTCTGAAGCTCGCCACAGGATCCTTAGTCGAATGTATGTAAGACAGAAGCTCTTTTGCTGCTTTGTAACCCAATGTCACACCAGGCAATATGTAAGCTATAGCCCTGAGTGCTTCTCCTTCAGAGGCATCATTTAATTGAATCAATCCCAAACCACCTGCTGCCTTAACTGAAACTCCATTCTCGAAAGCTTGTCTCTTACTGCCATTGCAAACTGCTATTCTTCCAATGACATTAGTAGGAACTAATTCCCTGTTTACGCAACTTTTAAGATAGACGAGAGGGAAAAGTTTGCTATTGATTTTTCCAGCATAGAGTGATGAACCAATGAAGGATTTGTTGTTTCCTAACTGAATACGCACTGGAAAAGTGCGATCTAATGATCCGGATCCCACAGTAATTACCCATGGTGCAGTGTTGTGTACAGAAAATTCATGAGGTCCTAAATTTCCTCCCGAGCAGGACACAAAAATGTTTCTTTTGACAGCTGCAAACGTGCTTATTGCTATTGAATCTTCATAGTAATTTTCATCTGCAGATCCAAATGAAAGTGATAAAACATCTACACCATCCTTGATGGCACTCTCGATTGCTGCAACAATATCGGAATCAGCACAACCACCCAGCCAACAAGCTTTATACATAGCAATCCTTGCCTTGCTTGCAATTCCTCGTGCCTGACCTTTTGCAAAACCAAATATATTAGCATTCTTAACGTTGGATCCAGCTGCAGTAGAAGCAGTGTGGGTTCCATGTCCAAATCCATCACGTGGTGATCGATACTCAGAATCAAGTCGATCATCTGAAGAAATATGATGCTCGGCTCCTTTGAAGAAGAACCTTGCACCAATGAGTTTCCTGTTACAGTTGCTAGAATTGAATTCAGATCCCTCTTCACATATACCTCTCCACTTGGAAGGAACTGGTCCGAGCCTTTCATCGTTGAAGCTTTCACTCTCTGGCCAAATTCCAGAATCAACAACTCCAACTATGATATTCTCGCCTGAGTCAGTCTCCGGCCAGAGCCCATAATGCAAATTCAAGCCAAGAAAATCAGGCGAACGCGTAGTGTCAAGCTTTATTCTGAACCTGTCTTCAAATACTCCAATAACTCCAGGAAGTTCATTGATCCTTTCGGCTTCTTCAGGAGTCAATTTTGCTGCAAATCCCTGTAAGACTTCATTGTAAGAGTAGAAAATTCGCGAACCAGTCTTCAGTTCGATCTTTTTATCAGCGAATGACTCGATCATAGAACTATACCATTCATCTTGAATCAAGAACTGAGATGGCCTCAAATGGATATCTGTATGAACAAGATAACTTGTTGATACAGACTCAGACGCACTTACAGGTATCAAAGATGAAAAGAGCATAAAACTCCTGAAAATTGCTGAGAAAACGAAGCAGAAGAATGTGAGATGACCCATCAATGATCGGTGCAGAGAAAGTTAATGCAAAATAAATTTTCATATGGATCTAAATAAGTTGAGAGCACCTTTCTTTTACGTCAGGATCCAATGTTTTGTCCCCACTTATTTCCCTGAACTGAAAAAACTCTTTTTTTCGGCTTTCTGCTTGATTGCTTTGTGAAAGAAAGACAATTCAGATGCCAAAATTTTGCATTTAACACATCGAACCACCTCAATTAATCGGATTAGCTTACACAATTTTCTCGTGCACTGACCAAATTCATTGTCTTATATGGATGGCGTTTACAATTTGCGTAAGTAGGCAACACTAAAACTTAGTTACAGTACATTGTTGACTATGATAATACATTAAACCCACTCATCAAACAGCGTAAACTATTACAAAGAGACATGTCACGTTTAGTTTTCACCAAAATGCAGGCACAATGAGACAACATTATTAGAAACTATAGTCATTCATTACACTGTAAAACTAGTTTGTCTTCATTCATAGTTAGGTGCAAACCAGCTTTATTCTCTGAAAGTGAATCCCAAACCTTTCAAAAGTTATCTTCACGTAAAAATTTGTGCACTGACACAACCATAAGTTTTCAAAGGCATTTCTCATGTGAAGGCTATTAGCTTTCTAGTTTAGGAAGTTGCATGAGAAATGTGAAAAAGAATCATATCCGGCATATCTGGTGCGGCTCTCAGATTTTGGGGCCTTGGCCAAACTAGAATTCGAAAAATAGTCGAAAATAAAATTATATACAGTAATTATAAATAATTTTTTACTTAATAAAACATTCAAGGTTACAATAAGTATAATTTAAAACTTTCAAAAATTCACTTTAAATTTACTTTTCTAACATTCTGAAGGGAAGGGAAGTCAAAAGTCGGTTTGATTAGATTGAAAGAATGGACCTTTAATGATGCACTTCCTTAAAGCTAAATTACATTGTGGATAGATGAAGCTAATTTGCTTCTCAAATGATACACGTCAACAACTTTCTTAAAGCGTTATGCTAAACCTAAACAAATTAAGCAAAAAAGAGTAAATACATAATAAACCAGTTACTCAAAAATTTCCAGGGCACATCTACAAAATTTCACACCATTTGGAACAAAAATCTTCAAGGACATGTTTGATGCTAGGCCTTTCATTGACAGGACGAATGCATGTCACGCGTTTTCTACAACGTGAAATTACCGCAAGTGTACGGTGTCAAGTTTTGTAATATAGTGATAAAATGGAAAATGTCGAACCCACAAGGATTGATACTTGATTTCTATCGAGTACTATAATTGTTTGGTTTTCACTTTATTTAGACAATTAAGATTGAATCAATATTGTGATTTTAATCTAACGTAGATGGAATAAAAAAATGACAAGTGAACGGAAGCAATTTAACAAGAATTATCAAATTATGAAAGCCTAGGGAATAATTTCATCGCACTATTGACAATGTTTTTCAACCTATAACTTTAATTCAATCAAAATTTTCTCATTTTATAGGCAAGAACCTTAAATTAATTCTATTCCCTCTGTCGAGTGCCGAATAGAACCTATTTCTATAGTTTAATTCCAATATCTCTATTCCGAATTAAATGTATAGAAATTATCAATACACATGGTTCTTAATTCAAATAAGCCTCAAAAGTTCGTACTTTCTCTCGAATCTACGAAACCCAAGTTTTGTTGTTCTTAGATCGCACCTAAATTTTACTCTCTCGAGTGCCGAAATTTACAATCAATTCATTCAACTAATGGCCAATTAATTGAAGGCATTACACACAACAACACAAATAAATTAACAAAAAATCCAATAGAACTAAATATATAGGAATCAAACACGTCTCAAGTCAATTACATCAAACCCTAGATCTAAATATTTAGTTCATAATTACTAAAAACAATATATTAAAATCTGAATTAAAGAACATGGAGAAGAAAAGAATAAGAAAAACTCTTTTGCGGCTTGAATTCTCCTCCAATTTCTTGACGTTTTTGCTCTAGATCAATTCTCCTTCCTCTTGTCTTCTAAGCCGTCGTTCCTCCCCATAATTAGGTCTTCAAATGTATTTATAGTTCCCCAAAGTTGCAAGTCGAATTGGAAGTGGACCGGGCCGGGAATATTTTGAAATTTTTTTTTCATACCCAGGAGGCGGCGCCGCGTCACCCAGAACCGGCGCCTCAGCGCAAGCAATTCTGCTGATTTAATCTCATTTCGGGTGCCTAGGCGCTCAAATGTAGCACCTAGGCGCCCACACTTCTGCTTCTTCTTCTGGTTGCTTTACTTCTTTACTTAGTTGCTCATCTTTCGGCCTCATTTCCACTTCATTTGTCTCTTCCCTCATCTCCAATCCATACCTCATTCCATGATCATTGTGTTAGCTCCATCCCAAGCTCCAAACCGCTCCATTTTCATCCAAGTTGTCTAACTACAAAACAACACACACATCAAAACGTTCAAAAGTGCTCAAGAACAAACCAAAAACTTTGGTTTAAAGGTACTTGTTTAATTAGTTAATTACACTCATCAATGCACCTCAACAATATGGCGAGCATATCATCCATTGCATTACAATGTTCTTGTCCACTTCCAACATCTCAGTCAAGCAATCCATACCTTGTCCTTCTTGATCACAGAGTCGAACCCAATCTGTAAGATCAAGAACACTAGATTTACCAAAGATAATGTAACCAGCACTTCTTCTCGTCAGCAATTCCATCAAGGTTACACCAAAAGCATACACACCAGCCTTAAAAGATGGGACGGGTTTGGTTGCGCTTACAAGTTCTGGGGCACAATGTCCAAGAGCCCCCACGTCTGATACCTGCTCAGCGATGCCTCATCAGGTGGTCAAGAGCATAATGTGCAAGCCAAACATTGTAGTCCATGCTCTCGAAGAGTATATTTGTTGGTTTTAGGTGGTAGGCCTTTGTCATGAAGGAACAAAAGACATTGGACAACATCAATAGCAACGTTCAACCTTTGTTGAACTATGTTATGGAGTATCTCCAGGGCTTTGTTTCTGCATAAAATTGTAGGAATGGTTTAGAATCAAGTTTTCTATCAAAACCTTTCACCAAACCCTAATCATAAGTACGTAAATCCTCCATGTTGAAATCAATTAGAGTATTAAAAGTGGAAGCATACCTTGATCTATGTGTCTGATTGCTTGAACGTGTTATGATTTTCCAATTGATACGTATTCTTCATCTTGAATTTTCTCTCTGTTGATGGAGATACAGAGCTATCAAAAATCAAGTTCAATTAGGAATGCAAGAGAATTTTAAAATTAGTTATCTAAAAAGGACACTACCGTTAATACTCCCTTGGAATTCCTAAAGAGGTTAATCATGGATGCAAATAATCTTTAAGAAATTACAGATTCCAAAAAGTCATCAGACTTATGGCATGTGATAAGTGTGTTTTTGCGCACTTATTTAATACCTAAATAAGCTTAAATATTGATTAAATGAGCGAATTTCTAATTACAATTATGTAATTATTGTTTTTGTAGACAAAAATCACCGAAGTAAATAGAACGAGGCAAAAAGGAAGAGAAAATGACCAAAATAGTGCAAAATTGTGAATTTAGGGACAAAAATGCACAATTCAAAAAGTTGAAGGACCTTGTACTGCAATTTATAGGCTTGCTTGAAATGATAGTCAATATCTGAGGAATAAATTGTACAAAATAATAGCTGAGGAACCTTGAATGCAAATTTTTAGAGCAAAAAAAATTGGCGCCAATGCGCCGTATAAAAATTGTCCGAAACTCTGGAGACCAAAGCTTCAATTTTCTAAAAGGGCTTTTAAATTACAACCCAACAACATCGTCCATTAGGTTTGGTGGCTCTTTTGAATTTCTTATCTCTCTCTTTTTTCCCTTTTTTCTTTTTTTTTTTCTTGGTATTTTGAGGACAAAATCAAGAGTACAACAATGAGAATAAATCAAAGAAAAGGTGGAGAAGAATTGAAGAAATCCAGATTCAAACAAATCCAATCAAAAATGATTTTATCTTTAATCTTGTATTTTATTTATTATTTTCTATCATTTGTGTATTGGATAAATATTTTCATTTGTTATCATTTATATAATATGAACTAAATTCTATTGTTGGAATTTATGGTTGAAACTTAACGTAACTTGGATTAATTTCAATATTTACTTTTTAATGTTTAAATGCTTATTTATATATGCATCTATTATTGTATTTCTTGCATTTTCATTTATGTGGTCAATAAATAATTATGTTTAGTGATTTGTACATCGTTCGAGAAAAGATTATACATGTTAGACCAAATAGTAGAAACCCTAAGTTTGTATAGGGGATAGAGATATACCCCTAACATTAGGTAATCCATTGAACTATTTTCATAAATATTTAATGCGATTATTTGGTTTAAATTGATATAGGGATATAGTAACTTAAACAAATCCATTAGGGTTAATTTTGCTCTAGAGAGGTAATTAATTAAACTTGGCAAATCGGGTCTAACATAATAAACAAGTAATTTATTAATTGGCTTGTAGAGAAATTAATTAATTGACGGTTAAACGAAACCATGAATCTCAACCACGTTTTCCTTTGAAATTTTCCAAGTTTTTATGTTTTCTTATTTTGTAAATTTTTAGTTAATTTCCAAAATTAAAATTTTATTGTGTCTTTCTTTTTATCGCATGAATTAAATTAATTAAAGTTGTGTAATTAAAAGTATACATTCCTCAAGGGATCCATAACTCGGACTCAAAATGTCCATTTTATTATTTGAACGCGACCTGTGCACTTACGGTTTGTACTTTTATGCGAACAGCATGTACCAACATTTTGCAACAAGTAAAATATATCGATTACCTACCATTTCATTCAGGCATGGCCAAAAGGGTCGTTTCAAAGGAATTGTATTGAACTCCAGGCAATCAGATAGGATCATTTTCGTTTCATAGGCAGCATATAGAGAAAAATTGAAGAAGCAAAGTTCCATGGCTACTTCTACCAATTACTTCCGATATACTTCCAGTGTAACAGGTTGCTCTACTGTGTCCCTGCTGGAGCTCGAGATAACTCCTCAGCTGTGAATGCTAGTGAGGCATCCACGAAAAACAGTTCTCCAGCCAATTGATCTGGCAAATATAAATCCAGTGTAACAGGTTGCTGTACTGTGTGAATTAAACTAGGTGAGGAAGCATCAAGGGAACCTGGAGAAGACGTTCTTCCAGATGTTACAGGGTGGATATGGTTTTTACTTTTAGTAGATGCCACTGCAATAGCCACTCCCTTGGACGATACATTCTCAATAATTTCTGTACCAGACTCCATTTGCCCAGACAACGATCTTGAATTTGTAGTCAGCAAATGATCATCAGAAAAGCTCAATGAAGTTGTCGGAGGCTCGGTGCTGCTATGGAATCTGAAAAGTGAACGCCACTAAACCTTCCTAGTTTAAAATCTCTACCAGCAGTCTGGTCACAAAATCCACTTCTTTCAAGGAAATCTTAAAGTCGAGCCTGATTATAAGCCAATAGAACAAAGGCAATCATTACTGCAGCTCCAACAACACATGCAATAATAATAGCAACTCTGATACTAGATCTCGAGCTTTGATGTCCAGGCCCATCAATACCATCAGGAACGTGATTATTGGATGGCCAACCATCAGGCACATTAATGATGCTGTTTCCAGGCATAAATGAAGAACTGGGAAAGCGTCTCAAGTTCTCAGGGATATTTCACGATAAATTGTTGTAGTTATTCCAGGCTCAATGAAAGTCCTTCGGGAATGTGACTGTTGAAGCTGTTGTTAGACAAATCAATTTACTCCAGGCCACTGAGTTTGCTCAATTCATTTGGCCTTCAGATACTTCCATGTTGTCGATTTTGATTATATTATTTTGCTAGCTTTTTGTAGTAGACGTCCATGGCCCAACTGGTATATTAAGCCCTCGTGTGAGAGAGACGTGTTAAAAGGGCAAATTAAGCAAATTCTTTGCATTTTATTGTAGCTTTAAACAATAGGTTATAATTATTTTCTAATTTAGAAATATATATACACATTATACATTTGAGCACATGGGTCTTACGCCTCACTCCCACTCCACTCGTAAATATCTTTGTAAAGTTCACAATGTAGTGAATAAATGATTATTACAACTACAATGCGGAAATATAAACTCTCAAATTGTAAAATCGAATAAAAAAGACTCAAATCTTCGTCAACACTACTAATTGAGTATCATATGACGTTGAACTCAGATTTTTGCCACACCGGATCATACACTGCCGTCCACGGGAATGACAATGGATATACCAAAAAATAAATCCGCCGGAAGCCACCAAGAATTTCATCGGAGATATGAGCTTCTCCCACTTAATTACCTCTCTATGCTTTTCTCTCTTTTGTTATGCCAAGTCCAAAAAAGAAAAGGTGAA
>CAIGRP010097315.1:0-44892 GCA_903798385.1 Fraxinus cuspidata
CTTTTTAGAAACTAAATGACTATAATTGCAGTTGGTTATTCATCTTTTTTTTTATTTAAATAGGAGGGTAAAATCGTCTTTTATTGAAAATTTTGATAAAAATGACCTTTTGCGCAATGAAAAGTGGAAGGTATGGGTGAAAATGCCAAAAAATGAAAGGTAAGGACGTTTTGCACAATGACATTGAAAGGTAGGGATGTTTTGTGCTATTTACCCAAGAAAAATTTACATTCTTTCACGCGTTTCATTTCATTATGGGTTACTCTTTCGGTTAGTGATATTAGGCTTGATTTTTTCGCATTTCTCAACATAATTCAAGGTTTATTTCGATATATGATTATATCAATTAATTTTAAGTCTCCAATTTGTTGTTTTGATTAATGTCATTGTGTTATGTGATTGCAATGCAATTGTATCCTACTTGTGTGCAATGTGGAAATTATAACTGCCTTCTCTTTCTTATACCCTTATGGTCACAATTTTCTTTTTTTCACCCCCAAGGTTGTCAGTAGAATACAATAAAAATAAAGGATGGTTATATTCACACCAAATTTTTAAAAAAAATAAATATACCACATTTTAATTACATAAAACTCATTAACTTTTATTCATTATCACACTTATATTCTTTACTTTTTTTTAGTTATCTATCTAGATGTATATATTTGAATATGTTTATCCATTAACATTGAAATTCATATTGTAAATATGTAATTTCATTAAATTATGTTTTTGATAAAGACATTTGCGCCAATGTCAAGTTTCTACTTCGATCTAATTTCTAAAGTATGCAATGTCTGTCCTAGCTTGATGGTTTTAAATTTTATGTATTACTGAAATTCATTATTGGATTTTTTTTTTTTGGAATTGTTTGTTTTCTATTTTGATTTAATGGAATATTGGGACTTTGCTATTTCCTATTAAAACTAATTGTGTTTTTATGGCTGAAATTATTATTTGGAATATATTAGCATTATTTTGTTTGTTGAATTTCATGTCAAACAATTACGAAAATTTTATTTTAAACGCAAATCTCCATCTTCGAGTGAAGAGCTAAAAAATGGTGAAACAAATGATCAAGAGAAAAAGATGTTCGAAAAAACTTAAATTTTGATCCCACGATAAAGAATGTTTGACTCTGTCACCGATTTTAAAGGACTCAAAAGTATAAACTAAATTAAGACAAAGTAGCCTGTAAAAGAAACACAAATTTGTTAAAGATCTACTTACTTTTAAATCTTCATGCATATATAAAAATGAACCGAACAGAATAGCAAGAAAGGAAGCCTGCGGTCAATATACTTTGCCAAAATTGTTGTTGTTCAGACATATTACATGTATGACACCAAATAATATCAGAAAAATGGAAAAGCTCATTCATCATCTCTGCACACTAACTCTATTGCAAGTTCATCAAACAAAAAACTCTCTAATTCTCTAACAATGATATTAACATTTTCTTCCAACTCAAACCATTTCATTTCTTTCCCTAGAACCTTCTCTGTCAATTCTTCGTTCTTATCCTTTTCCTGGCTAATTAGATATTGCCACAATTCTTCTTCGACCTCATCCCGGTTTAATGTCGTACTAAACCTTCTTTTTACAGGCGTTGTGTACTTGTCGAAATCATTGAGTGGAATAGTAATAATCTCTTTCAACCTGGAATTTATACGATCAAACAGAAGCTTCCTCTCAGACTTTCTCCATAATGTCTGCTTACTATACTTTTTCTCTAATGCCTCGAACATCAAGGGTCTTCCTGGGTACTCCTGTGAATTAAATGTCTCAGAAAAGTCGATTAAATCCACATGATCAAAGTCTGCCTCGTCTAAAACATCGAGCAGGTAAGAGAAGTCCCGACTTTCTTCATATCCAAATGACCACTGGAGAATTCCGCCATCTTGAGAGAGATCATCAGACTCTTTCTGCATATCCCCATTTGATACAACCATCCCAGAACCTCCGGAGTGAGTTTCTTCCGACTCGAAAAGACCTAGGAAGTCGTGAAAAGCTTATATCTTAATTCAACTCGAAGTTTTGTAACGTTAACAGAAGGTTGTATTCACTTACTGTCGAAATCAGTAGCTACACTCTCAAAGCATTCCGATGTAGAAGAATTCTCTATTTCATGTGGACTAAGAACCGAATCAGGGCTATACCGATTTATGCCTTTCAAAGTCCTATGAAACTCTTCCTCAGAAAATTCATTTGACAATTCCTGCACCAGAATTCAAGCATGAGCAATGGACAGACATGGAACATATAAAATGAAAAGTTCAAATAAAGCATTAAAGAAGAAAATATATTATGTGTATGATGCTAATATCCATACAAGTCATAAAATTTATCAATTAAATAAAGAATGCTGTATGAGAGGCAAACAGGGAAACAGGGTAAATCCTGTACAAAGATTATGAACAAAAGTATCATGGGCAAAATCTAATATATAAAGAGCAACCTGAAATAGAAAGTTTTCATTCCAAAAGAACACGATGCCAACAACATTTGTCATGCCGGACATCAACAAATTGAATATGCCTTGATATAAAATCAAGAGTCGTTTTATCCATAATTCTTTATAACAGTAAACACATAATAATGCCAAGAAAAATAATATACTTCGGCTGGCATAAGAAAAATACTCCACAAATGAATTTGGAGAAGAATGACAGAGGAAAAATGGATAAGATGCAGAAGATAAGCTTTTTCCATTCAAGTTTTTTCAAGATATTGCGACAAAGAATCCAGTTAAACAATAATCTTAGAAAGAGAGAACACACCTGTTGAGTGAAAGCTTCGCAAACGTCATAATAATGTGCATCAATCACTGAAAAGATGCCGGGATTTTGTTCAGAATTCCTGTCCTTAATGATTCTAGAAGAAATCCCAGTGTTTGCTAATTTAGTCTCAACTGTACTTCGAGAGGCAATGTGACCGTTAGATAGCTTTGAAACTCTGGGCACATGCTCAATATCTCCACACCTATTTTCCTTCTCAGAACTGTTTTCTATCGCATCCTGAATACATTTGATGTATGCTTCAGGGCTATTATTGTTTAAACCTAAGCAAGAGAAATTGCAGCTAGATAACTTAGAAGTCATAGCACTTCGTGATATAGTGCAATCATTGCATAAATCCACACCAAGAGAGGGCTGGATTTTCTCATCACCCCTCGAGCCTCTAGATCCTAAGCTATCTTTCTGGGCAATCATTTCAGCATCATCTTGCCTTAAATGCAGGGCATTTGAAATGGTCTCACTCATAACTTCAAATTCAGAAGGTTGTAAACTTGTATTCATAGTTCCTTTACGAGCGCTAAAACTGTGAATGGGAGATTCCATGTCATTGGATACTTGCTCTTCATAAATTACCCCATTATGAAGTTTTTCGTTTTCTGCTTTTAAGGACTTCCCACGATCTCCGTATCCTGGTCTTGGATGTAGATAAGACCTTCTTTGTCTAAAATCAGTTTTATTTATAGTGGAATTCGATTTCAAGTCAGGAATCCTTGTTGAAGAATGATAAGACCTGTCAAGGATCTCCAATTGAGATTTCAAAAAATCATTCAAGTGATTTAGACCGAGCTCTCCACAGTGACCTGCGAGAGAATCATTCTCAACTTTATGGACAGATTTGAAGACAATTTCTGGAGCATGCCACTTGCTTTTCTTGCTGAATATTTCTCCATTTTTGTTTATTGGTCCAGCCAATAACTTGAAGACTTCCGTTTGCAACTTTTTCGTACTTAAGTTTGCACTTTTATCATTAACTGACTGAGTACCATGTTGATCTTTTGATATCTGAAGTTCAGAGGTATCCTTGATTCCCTTCAGCCGTCCACTACTTACTCTACGTGAGTTGCCAATAGAGAATGAGCTTCCCTCTCGTAAACCTATGGAAGCCGTCTTGCGAAGGTAGTTCTCAGAGAGCACACTTCGTTGTTTATGGATAGGATGCAGAGGTTGCTGCTCATCAAGACTCATCAGACGAGCGATTACACTTTCTACTCGTGGTTTTGTTCCCATCTCTTTCACAGGAATTCAGAAATTTACTCTCCTGAAACTTGGGAACTGCACAAATGAATTAACTGCTCTCAAATTATACGACACTACTTCAAATAAACCTATTTATGAGAATAAGTTGGAAGGAGTGCAAAAAGGCTAGGTAAGGGGCAACTACATTGTCTGATGCATTAAATCAAATGTACATCTTCAAGAAAACAAATAGAGCTCACAGAAAAAGACAGAAGGCACCCAGAATATGGTCGAGAGTTTGGATGAAATCACAACTCCAAGATCAAGACCGGACACTAAGTCCTATTCGTTCACATAACACCAGATGTTGAATATATTCTAATTAGAATAACAATAAATGCAATAAAGGATGCGGCCACACATGGTATAGTTCATTTTAAGAACATAATGCCTTTAAATTGTCACTTTCAGAAGGTAGTTTTCAGGCTACAAACCTGAAAAATGATAACTGTTTTCGATTGGGATTTTTGAAATGCATTAAAAGAAAACAAACCAAAACAACAATGAAAATGATGTCAAACTTCGGATCCGGAAACAAATTATTGCATAAGAAAAATGATCTCAATATTAGAGAAAAACATTCTGTTCATCCTTTATCTTTGATAGATGGTCAAGATTTAATCTTCCTTGGAGAGCTACCCCTAGAATGAGAAATTAGAAACACCTTCACCGATAACATTGTAGCTGGATTTCGTAGAGGAAAGTGAAAAATCTTGGAAGGGTTAGATATGCAATGAACACTCGAAACAAATAAACTTCATAATCTATGAAGCTACGGTAGCGTGTCCATGTCCCTGCCCTCCATATGTTACATACATTTTTTAAAATCACGTGTCATCGTGTCCATTCTTCTCGATTCATAACCATAAGTATCAAATCAAAGACACATTTTTAGAGCGAATTGTCCAATATAGAAACCCCATTAAAGGTAATAAATACCAGTCATCATCATCATCATATCATCTTTAGCAACACAAATATACAACATCAAAAGCTAGCAATTATTCCAAAATACACACAAAAATGTAAAAAAACCCAAAAACTCAATAAAAATTGATCAGAAACTGAATCATAAAAAAAAAAAAAAAACTCACCTCTTCATAAGATCTATCCTGATCAATTGCATCACTAAACAGAACCGCAAGATAATCGAAAATCTCTTTTCCTCAATAAAAACTGCATCCAAATTAAATTCCAATCACAAATTAAAACCGAAACAAAAACGAACATTCCAATAGAGCTGGAATAGTTTCGCACCCATATTCAATTACTGCGAAACGGGATTCATGCATTGAAATAGGAAATCATAGAGCTGGAATTATTCATAATTGATGAATATATACAGAATTATAAAAGTTGAGATGTGGATTTGTTATTGGATGATTACGTAATGATGGCTGATTAGTCTACGCGCTGACCGACGTTACCAAATATATAGAAAGTGATGTGATATTACACAAACCCAAGTTTTCCTTTTCACAGTCCTTTTCCATTTCATTTTTCCTTCCTTGATTTGCAAATTTTAATCTATTTTACCTGTTAAAAACTGATACGGCCGAGTATGATGCTCTTCCATTAATCTTAAGTTTTATGTTAACCATATGGCAATTGCTTCGATTCGAGTTGATATGCTAGCTCGTAGTTCTGAATTTGATGATGGCACTATTGGTTTTGGAAACCATTTTCAAAAAGAATAGGCTGAAGCAAGAACAATCACATTATAATTTTTTCTCTTTAATCAAGCAATACACATATTAACTTAATTAACATATCATTAAAGAAGATAGGAGAATTATACCGTCGACCGTCTAGAATGTAAATCTTGAACTCCTACTTTATAACCGTCGAACTCTCAAAAGCTCCACTTTATTGTTTACTTTGTGTTGTGAGAAGAAAAGAAATAACCCTTGTAAAAGTATTTCATGTAAATCTCTATCATACTTATGAGTAAGTGATAAATATAATTTTATTTTATTTCTTTAATTAAAAATTTAAATAAAAAAAGTCAAAATCATCCCCAATATTAGGATGAGGTGGTGCCACTTTAATGTGAGAAATTTTCTCTCATATTTCCTCTTATCAGATAACTAAATTTGAATAATTCAAAATTAGTTTAAAATAATTAACTATTAATTATTTATCCTTATCCATGCGTGATTGAATTTAAATGGACTTATTGTGATCATTATCACGCTATATAATTTCAAATTACTTTAAATAATATATTATTTAAAATAAAATTAATTCAATTAACTAAAGTGTGAAAATCAATTCTAAATTAATTGATCCAACCCAACTAAAATAATGTTCATATAATTTTAACCGAGTAGACGAGATGAACTGTGGACATTATAATTTTAAGCTCCAATAATGATGACAATTAATTAACACTTTAACTAATACGTCAAAATTATCAATTCCAAATTATTCCGCTAATAATTTGGAACTGCACTCTTTAAAATTATAAAACAAATTGTATTCAAGATATTAGAATTATCCATTAATTTAGTCATTTGATATGGATCAATCCCCACGTAAACATTAAAGTTAGGTATTTATTCTTAAACCTCTTTAATTATATCTTCATAAGTCCCATTGCCCCTCTAATTAATAATATATTTTATGATCTAATCATAAAATTGAACATTCTTATTATTCAAGTTTCAAATCAATACTTACGAGAACTGTCTATCAACACTACTGATTTGCGTCATTATCCAACACATCAAAAAACACAACTTCACTCACAATTAAGATCGATTTATATATGACCATCATTGATCAAAATTGAATACTCTTTGTGAAAACGAATATTTTTAGAGATTCATATTTAATCACGTCCGTGTCCTATATAATCAAATTATATATAAAGTGTTTTCATTCCAATAGTCACATTATTAACAATCTGAATAAGATTATTTCATTTAGAATGTATTGAATCGCACTAGTGATTATAATTAAAGATCCCTACCTTAACTTTAAATTACGAACAAATTTAGATTATTTCACTTTAAATATTATCCTCATGTACACTTATGTACAATATTTAATGTTACATATAAGTAATTAAGAGATTTTTTATATTTATAAAACATCTAAGCCATATATCTTACACGATGGTCCGTGTTTGCGCATCATCTATATATATATATATTTTTTTATCAATTTGTCATTTTTTTTCTATATTATAAAGTATTTTATGTACACTACACTAAAGTTTCATTGACTAAGGATATTTTTTTCTATATGTAAACTTTCAACGGTCAAAGACTCAAAGTTGGTCGAAAATGTAATATATTATTAAAATAGTAAACCAAACGCCGAAACATTAATTTTTTTATTTAATTATGATAAGATCATTTAATTATTTTATTTTTATTTTGGCAAGTTAAGACCATTTAATTTATTTGTTGATCATGTACTTATTAGCTATCTCTTTGTAGGTTTGTTTCTCCAGTGAGGGTCATAGTACATTCTAACCACCTGTACAAGATCGATACAAGATTTTGCCATTTTATATAATGGAATATATTTCCTACAAAAAACACATAACAAAAAGAAATCCACTGCATTAAAAAATATATAGTATATTGTGATAGCCAATAAAATCTTGCATGACTGACTTGAGAGAGATGAACCACAAGCCAATGTATATCCATGTGCATAAACTATTATTAGCTCTGTCTCGTAAAGACAGACTTGTTTCCTTTTTCGTCAATTTTAAATTATAGATCACTTTCCATATTGAAAGTATAGATATTTTAATTTTCTAATATGCAACAAATATAAATACCAATTCTATTTAAACTATTATTTAATGTGGGGGAATATTAGAAAAAACTGTAAGAAGAAAAATTATATTTCCAACTATATTAATTACATTTTCTTAATTTGTGTGAAAATAAAAGCAAGTATTAACATTTAAATAGTTGAACTTGATTGTAAAGATAACCATTCGACACAAAGCCGATTCAAGTTGCACCAGCTCGACTTATAAAGACATCAAGTCCCATCTCTGTAGGGTCAGTTGCTTGCAACTCTACTTGGATATCATTGCGCTTTCGCTTGAACCTCTCCTTAAAGCTTGCATAAATCATTTTGCTTCTCACCCTAGCTCGATG
The DNA here is from genome assembly GCA_903798385.1 of Fraxinus cuspidata. Taxonomy (NCBI): domain Eukaryota; kingdom Viridiplantae; phylum Streptophyta; class Magnoliopsida; order Lamiales; family Oleaceae; genus Fraxinus; species Fraxinus cuspidata. Next base: position 8,156 of record CAIGRP010097315.1, read on the forward strand.
CATCTAGCGACCTGCAGTGGTGAATAAATTACAGTAAGTCTAAGAGCCACACTGAACTAAGGAAAAAGGCATCGTTTGCATGATAAAACTTTTAAAAGATGTTTGGCACACAGTAGTCGACAGTGTAATGGGTAATATTTAGCTTTTTTTTTTTTTGTATTCAGTATCATCCAATCCACCTTTCTTAAGATGTGCCGAGGAAACAAATGGAGTTATGGTACCAAGCAACAAAAAAGATTTGACTCTTCTGACAATTCTCCTCTGTCATAAAATCAAAATCATATACAGCATAGCGACATTTATTGGCAGGAAGACTGGCAGTGAAATCCTCATTAGCTTTCACTTAGTTCACCAACGTTTTCAGCTTTTGCTTCTCTTCAATTTTGAGAACTATAAATCAATATGTTCTTTTTTGCTTTCAGTTCTAGAAACTTCAACTTCCATTCATCATGTACAACCATCCCCGGCGCTGCGTTAGCCTACAATCGTGTAAATTACAAACCGCCCACATTAACTTTCAGTTGTAACATCACACACAATTAAATTTCAACAAATTTTGATAAAAATTAATGAAATATGTGATTGAAATGGTGGAGTCCCATGAAATATGTGGTCAAGATTAATTATTAACTTTGATATAAAATTAAAATTCAGATTTTCATCCATACCAAATAGGGGTTTAATCTTTTTTAAACTTTTTCAGTACTATTGTAGTGTAAGACATTCCAGAAAAAAAAAATCACACATTCATCAATCGGCATCATCTTCCATATTTTTCAAAATTTCTTTTTGGTGCGTCCGTCATTTAACTCTACCTATGTACACGACACCAAATTTATGGCGACACGATGATGAAGCCTCAAGGCACTTCAAGATAATCCAAGATATATATCGTAACAAACTTAAAACATCTTATCTCATGTAGAATGCAAAATCTATCTTGCAACTAGAAATATGAACCAAACCAACAAAATAACAAAGTAAAGAAGGCAATTTCCTACTTATTTGCACCGATTTATATCTTCGAATCCAAATTAGGAAGAAGAAAACAACAATTGCAAACTTAAACCGGGTTTCTGTAATTGCAATTCCAGGAAGAAACATCAGAGTCCAGTTAGAATTTCAAATGTAAAAAAGCAAAACAAAAACCCTGAATTTAAAATTATCTGATTTCTAGATTTTTATTCCTTCGGTAAATTATCTTGAGCAACATATATACATTGTTTTATGCAAGCTAAAAAAAACCAAAAAAGACTGTTTAAATGAGGCCCTACATAAATTCACATACATAAGTTGCGGCTAGAGTCGCAAAAATAAGAGCTTGAATAGGACAATTGTAAATAATCCAAGGAACTTGACATGAATAGGAACCACAACTAAAGAAACAAGAACAATAAATGTGCTAAAATATTCCTCAAAGTCGAAAATGAAACCTTCAAAGAAAAGAACACTTCTAGAGTGAGTGTCAAGAGTCTCAACCAACTTTAACCTCCTCAATTAGGCCATCCCTTTGGGCAAAGATTATTTCAATCTCGATTAGATATTCAACGCTCATTGTAGTGCTATAAATTAACTTGGGTTCATCTCATCCTCTAATTAGGACCCTTTTTTGCCCATCTCAATCTGAAATTAGGATCATTATTCACATCATAGTATAAAATATGAAATTACGTCTAAAGCTTTTAAATTTTGTCTTTCAAGCTTGAACAATATATACTCGTTTTGGCTTTTGCTGGTTGTCCCGAGATTAAATCCCGGGTCAAACCAGGTGGCGCCCCCTATCCCGGGACAAGTAGCACAGTTCAATGGTTTTTATCATAGTGTTTCGTTCTCATCATTATGGTTGGCCATGAAAAATATAACTTCCAAAACACACACACACAGAGACATATTAAACTCATTTTTTTTTAAATTTATTTTCAACCACATTATGCAATAAAATAATTTTACACGTAAACCTTTTTTTTTTTACTTTTTAATTCACATTCTCCAAAAAAGTATTATTCCAAAATCTATTAACCTAAAAATCGGGGCTTGAAAACAAATTGTCAAAATCTTAAGTGTCTGCTAAGCTGAAAAATAATCATTTCACATTCACTGGACAATCAAAAAATTAAAAAATTCCTACCGTTGACATCCTTGAGTTTTTCGAATCATAATCCATCACTTAAAGTCCATAAACAGTACCTAACTCGGACTGTCCCAAACATAGTCTAAATCCGGAAAAAATGTCTCAAATGGTCGTCGAAAATTCCCATATTGAACGGATATATTATATCACATAATTCCTAGAAATAATATCTAACCTGAAAATCCAAAATTTATATGATTTATCAAATCCACTTTAGTCCCTAAACATTTCAAATCTTGCAACTAAGTCCTGAAGTATCTCCATATCTCTAAATGACTCACATTGTCACTTATAATCAACAAATCGATCATATCCACAGTTAAAGCATATTATTTCAAAAATGTTCACTTTGGTCCCTAATGAATTATAATAGTTCAATTTGGACCTAAAATTTACAAACTCTACACTTAAGCCACAAAGAAAGTTTCGGAGTATTACAAAATGGGTTTCGAAAATTGCATAATAAACCTCGAGATCGACTCCTATGCTCTTTGAGCAACGACTCCTATTTATATTCCTTTGGCTCGAGATTATGCGGGAGATGCATTTAGTTATGTTCATGGAGACACATATGAAGCTTTATAGATGTGAGAGCCGCTTACGAGTAGACATTGGCATAATGAATTAACAACGAGCCTATCAAATATTACACGCAACATGTGATAATGAGTATGACGAGGTCACATGAGATATAATTTTTTATTTCTTTTACTTCCGATATTTGTAGCTAGTTAAATTATCATGTTACTTTTCATTGACAAGAGGTCACTGTCATATTCCCTCCACTTATGACCCTCCACTAGGGACATACACAATTTGTTTGGATAATTTTGAACTATTCTCAAACTTTAAACAGTTTAATTTTTTTTCAAATTAAGCCAAATCAAACCATTTTATTTTTTAAACCAAATCAAATCAAACCTTTTTTTTTTTTTTGTGGTTTGGCTTGGTTTCAAATCATGGCTTTAGCGACATAAGATTAACATATTTGAAACAAGTGAAAAATAAATATATTGGTCTAAAATCTAAACACTTAATTGAAACATTTTAACATAAATATTACAATATTGATATTTGTCTCAATAAAAGCTTAACCAATAAAATAATAATAAGTTCAAGCATAAAATTTAAGCTTCTGAAATTCATTCTTTCCGGAATAGATAATATTATCACAAATCATTATTTTTTCAAAGAACCAATAGTAGTCGGCTAGCAAGTAAATTTGTTGGATTATAAATCGAAGTGATAAATCATATATCTAAGGTAAAATAAGTAATTTTTTAAAAAAAATTGGGTAAACAGTTCAATTTGGTTTCAAGCGATTTTTAACTATAGAAACCTAACAGTTTGATTTTGAACAGGAAGATTGACAGGTCCACGAAAGTCCAAACGAACAATTTCAGAATTGCAATTTCAATTCGCTTAAGAAAAGAAAAATCACAATGGAAACTCCATGACAAATTAATATATTCAATCTTCAAATAAAAAATATTTACATTCGAGATTATGCAAATGTGTCACAAAACCAAGAAACCTAAATACGTTAAGTATGCCACCTAGGGTGGTTTTATAGGGAAAAAAAATTGCTAGTTAAACCTGAACTAGAATAGAAACACTTGAACGAGACCGTGCCCATAAGTTGTGTTTACTCAATTAGTGACAGTTGGCGATTAGTGAATAAATACATTTTTATGATAATTAATATTTGGTTAGCTAATTTAATTATGAGCTATGGCCTGCATGGATCATCGGTCGGTAGAAATACCAACAAACATATTTGTTTGTTAATTAAATAATAATTTAATTGGTTGACTCTCCTCACGAGTCATACATATAGGATGTCAGCTGCTCAATATTTTAACAAAGATTTTATAGTCAACAATAGAAAACAGGACATAAAATACAAGATTGTGCGACAGAAAATCCATATCCATGGCACATAATAATTATCCTATCAATCATACTACATATACATCTTTTTTTACATCATTTTTGACAATGTGTCATGCGTCCGACATATGATTGGAACTTCAATGGAGCGTACACAAAAATGTAAACCCAATGATGTAGACTTAGCATTATTCTTATTGTAGCTAATTACCAATGTTTTAAAAGATTGACCAAAACAGGCAATATTCCGACTGAAAAATAGAAAATATTCTGGTTCTAGATTGAAAACGGTACCAATAAAAATCAAGATAAAACTCGAGCTCGAACAATTCAATTAAGTAACAGATAAATATGTCATGTTGAACGGGTTTTAAGTTGTATTTTCTATTAAAAATAAAAGGTAAAAAGAACTCAAATAAAAAATTATGGCTCTTAATCTTTTCTGGTTTAAGCTGGACTCGATTTATAAACAATGCTAATAAATACTACTTATCTGGAATGCCCTATAAGTTTCTTGTGGGATAAACTAAGCCAATTTAATCTGATACGGTGATGAGGTCAATAAACATTAAGCAATATACTAAAACAAGCAACAAAAACCAGGTGAGGAAGACAAAAGAAGTAGTTTATTAAAATGTAAACAAGATATATTGTATTAAAATGTAAACTAGGTCAAATATCATGCATGCATATCAAATTTTATAATTGTCTGAATATCAGTGTCTTACCAATGTATTTTAATTTATTAGTAATGTCCAACCATTGATTTTTAAGTTAAGTTTACTCTAATGAGTTTTCAAGTTCCATTAAAAAATGAATCTTATTAAGAGGTGTCATCACAGTCTTTATATAATGATTAATTATTCTTTTCATTTAAGGGATGGGATATTTTTACATGACATTTGAAGACGGTTGCTTGTTTGAGCATGCCCACTTTGAAATCCAACTGTTTATTGAGATTTGGACGGATTGAATTGCTCATTTGAGTATGTGTATTGGTACTTATCGAGTATAAAATAAATATGTTACTCTTGGTTGCATTTCAAAATATATGTTTACCATGACGAGTAGTTTAATCCCTTATATATTTATTATTTGATTTCATATTTAAGTGATATAAGATTCTCTCTTAAAATATGACGATATTTGATATATAGTATCAAACACAATACTTAGGACAACCCACACGATTTAACTCGTTAAATAACGTACTCACTCCATTTTAGCAAACATTCCATTGATCGTGTGGAATTATTGATTTTTTTTAGATTCCAAAGTTTAAATACTCCAACATTATATAAGATTATAATCTGAATTGTGGTTTTGCATTATGAAAATGAATCGTACTAATAAAATATTTCTCGGCCTAACTGATACAAAAATGTCATCTTTTCTCAGAAGTCTTTTATTGTCTATTCAAAAATCTGTTCTTTGTTCTCAATCCCTACAAGAGTCAACTTGGTTGAAAATGAAATTAAACAAGCATTTTCCAAATTAATCAGAGCCGCCCTTGTTGTGTTCGATATTGAACTCTTTTGTCTAGTTTCCTGCCATGCATTAATTTAACATTTAAACCTACACGACTATACTTGTACAACTCCTATAAAAGAAAAGAACAATCATCAAACATTTTGAAGAAACCTTAGGGGTTCTTATTATTGAGAATAAGGTTTAGTTTGTGCACATCGAGGACAAGCTTTGTGCGCTGCTCACAATCACATCATATATAGGTGGGGGAACAGAAACTAACTTGAATACTATTCAAAAAACCTGTTTCTTCTTCAAATTTCACAGCCATTGATGAAAAGATTAGGCGTACTATAAGCATTGAAGTTGTTATCGCCAAAAGATGCATTATACTCTTTTTCCAAAAGATTTTCATACTTTTACATGCACAGTACATAATCAGATTAGACTATCGATGATTCTATTAGTATACCGGTGTCCATTAGAAAGAAAGAATTTCGAGAACCCAATTTTATAATGCTAATAAACTTTACTCTTTACAGGGATTTCTGCACTGCCCCCTTGTATTAAAAATACATTGAGAAGTTTTTTCATCTTTTTAGGTATACGAAAGATTGTCAAATTTTCAAATATGAAGAATGCCATTTTCCCTCAGGTGTCTTCACATCTGTACAGCTCTGGTAAGTTGCTAACATTAATTTATAATGTAGGTATTTCTCGAATTAAATCCTAGTATTTACATTAATTTCTGTAATGAAATTCACATGTCATATATATTTTCAAATTCCAGGCTACAACGAGGCCATCTCTAATATTGTTCCTGCACAGATAGACAACAACCTGTAAGTCACTTACTATTAAATTCTTGTTATTCATTTAAGTCAATGTTTGGTTTATTAAAACTCTTGTAATATGTACTAGTTCGCATATTCCAAACAAGAATTCGTGTGACAGCAGCTTTTGGATGGATTTAGACGCGCAAAATCAGCATAGTCGGTTTGGTGAAATAGTTAGTATGTATTCTCAATCGCCTGTCGACTATATATCAGGTCCGATCGATGTCCCTACGGATCATTAATTTTAGGAAAGAACCTGCTTATGTAGAATCTTGTGCACTTAATTACATGTTTATTTTTCAGAACTGCCGTTGACAATGCCAATAGAAAGACTAGATTGCCCTCCATTTGTAGAAAAAAGTCACTCGATTTCAATGCCCATTTGTGACAATAATAATATTTGTCAGCCGCCGGTGTCCCTTGGCAAGACTCTTCCAGTTAAGCAAAGTGAAAATGTATGGAAATCTTACACTCTGGCACGTTTGTTTGAAATTTCTGTGTTTCTAAGCATATGAATTCCATATATTTCATCGTCCTTTCATATTTTTTCATGATTTTCTGCGATTAATTCCTTGTTTTTCTAGTTATGTAAGTAATTCTTTTCATTTTTATAGCTATATATATATAAATAGGTAGTTCCATAGTTGTCTAAAAACAATGCAAATCCTCTTATAAATTAATCCCATAGTTGTTTGCCTTAGTTGGACCAAGACTTTGTTATTATTAAGAATACAGTGATTGAGACTGGTGAGCACAATTTTCTTCTCAGTCTAATAATTTTAATTAATATGTTATAGGAATTACTGCCCATACCAAATGCAAGAAAACGTTCAGTTGAGGCTACTGATAAAAAATTCAAGAAAGCAATGTTCTTTCGAGAAGACATGGAGGGAGACAAAATCATAAGACGAAGGGTATGTAAACTCTATTAGGAGTTTTGATAATGTTAATAGAAAGCAAATTTGTTTAATTTGTATACTCTAGGTGCCAACACGGAGAAGCCATAAGTTGACGGACAAGATCACAGCCCTTCAGAAGCTAGTTTCTCCTTACGGCAAGGTGTGATACTGATACACAGGACTTTACTGCTGAGAATTAGAAACTATAATTATATTTCATCTAGAGAAAGCAATTTGCAGAGTGAAAAATAGGCACTCAAGAACACACAATATTTATAGAGTATCATCTCAATGTGAGATTACGTCATTTTCTATCGCTGCAATAATTCATTGCGATAAAAAGAAGTTTATAAAAAAACACACTCAATCTTCTCTAATATCTCTTTTACGATGGTAATACAAAAATTTAATGACAACTCCCTATTTATAATAAAACAAACTAGAGTAAAATCGAAATTTAGAATGATACAATTTTCTGAATTATCCTTCATAAAATTTTGGTCGAGAGCGAGAAGGAGCTTCTTTGCCCCTTCCAATCCCCATAGCAATCTCATCGTGACGGTCGATTCGCGTAGAGGCTCCGTACAACAAAAATAATTAAACTCCACAACGTAACATATATATGTTTAGTATGTTTGCCATAGTAATACATAAAAACATTTGAGCTTGTGCATGTTTTGTTATTGATCAATGACTAGTGCCATTAATAGATTGGATTTTGATCTCGGACAAAATTAATGAAAGATGGATTTAAGATATGAGCCTGATAACTCGATCAAGATCCAAATCTGATAATCCGTTAACTAAATGAATCATATATAAATATATGTCAATTTGATCCGATAACAACCCGGTCTAATTTATTATAAATAGTTAAGACGATTAAATATTTTTATGACACGTTATTTGTTAATAAAATAAATAAATGAGATAATAAAGAAATTTAGAATAAAAAATCATCAAATTTAAAACATAAAAGAAAATCAATTCACGTGTACACAGTGTTCTAAAAAATATAATATGAGGCGAGCGTGGAGGTTTTAGGCTAGGCAAGTCTAGACGGAGCTTAGGCATAAAACGTAAAAAAACAATATTTTCTTATTTTAATATTGTTTTAAATTTTTAATAAATTTAAAAATTATTAATAATATGTAAAAATTATAATACCAAATACAATTTTAAGAGCTTAACAAAAATAAAAATATTCGATAAAAAAGATATAGTATAGCCATTTGAAATATTGAGAGAGTTTTAATTTTTATTAATTAGTAAAAAATGGAAAAAACGATTAATTTAATAAAATATAAATAACTATTTATATAATAATACAATACAATTGGTTTTTTTGTGCCTTTCTAACAAATTGGCTGAAAGTAAAGTTGAAAATTTTATAATTGAGAATTGGAAAAATTGGAAAAAAGGGTTAATTTTAACATTAATTTTATTTTCTTAATTTCTTTAATTTCGAATCATACTGAGTTTAAATTTTGGTCCACTTGCAGACTGACACGGCTTCAGTGCTTCTGGAGGCTTATATTTCTATCAACGTCCTTCAAGATCAAATTCAGGTTTTTCACTTATTCTAATTACTTTCTGGGCTTAACCAGAGTAATAGACTGAACTTATTTACTTAGAGATTGTGTATATTTTCTTATTCATGAGGAATTGAAATTTAAAGCTTATATTATATCGAAAATTACTACTGTGATTTGCTTGCTTATGTGTTAACTTGTGTGCAGAACTTGCTTCATATACAGGGAGCAGAAAAAGGAGTTGATCTACAAAGAAGAGGGCTGTGTTTGGTTCCAGTGTCATTCACACGGAAATTAATGGAGGATTGTAATCTTTATTAAGTTAATTAACTCCTACGAACAAAAAACCTAGCTATGGCCATGGTCTTTTCTGCTAGAAATCCTTGTACCTTAATTGTCGTAATTCCGAAGTCAGCAATTTCACGACATGTTTTTTAAGTTAATTTAGTTTTTTTCTCGGGCTGTCACAGCAATTCTCTCTTACGTGTTTAGTATAATGGCCTTGTGCTCGTGAACATATGACCATCTTCATCTTGCTCGAAAGTAAGGATGGGCAGGGACACATCCAGGACCGGAATATAGGACGGGCTAATAAGTAAAAAAAATAAAATTATTCAAGGAAATTTTTTTTTTCTACTAAAAAATTTTTCAATGGGCTGGGAGCTGGACCTGGGTGGATTCAGAATTTTGGTTAAATTGGCTGAAACTTGAGCAAGTCAATACAACTAAATTTATATATAGGAAAAAGATTTTAAAGGACATTATTGTTAAGTTGCTTCCGTCGAGAACTTGAAACATAATATTTATAATTTAGATCTATTTGCTCATCAAGCCTCTCTTCATAAAGTGTTGCATGGTACGTTGATTTTTTCGGTCAATCCTAAATTAATTGTACTTTCATTAGATTGAACTTTCTTTTTTAAAAAATGAAAATAATGTGTTTCGTCTCCTACAAAAGGTTTATCTTCCATTTGTAAAACTAAAAAAAATGAAGAGGAGAGAAATTAACAACAATTCAATAATAGGAAAATAAGACAGAAAACATTACATTAAGCCACGAAGAAACAATCCACACTATTCAACAACGAGCTAATAAAACAACAATAATTCAAATTAAATAAGTCGACAAAATAACAACCGTCCAGTAATAAAAAGATAAGGTAACAACAATCCAACAATATGTTGACAAGACAACGACGCTCTAAAAAGAAGTGTTTAAACAACAATTAATCAACAAAGAGAATTACACAAATAAGTTTGAACAATAATCAATGAAACAATTACAAAACAATTTTCAATAAACAATTCCAAATTAAAAATCACGAATATTTCAATTAAAAATTCGTAATAATTAATCCTAATTAACAGTCTTAATGAATGGTTAAAGAGATAAAAAAAAAAAACTCTAATAGACAATTCTAATTAAGGTCGAAAAATTTCAATCAAGAATCCCAATATTGCTTCCTAAACCTAAAATTAAGAATTCAAGGAAGGAATGAGTTCGTGCAGTTCGAACTCAATATCCAGTTGTAAAGAATATACCTCGTCTGGTTGAAAATCAACCTGAATATCATATTAAAAATAACAATAAAAATAATTTCTTGAAATTAAGTGCCTCACCTAGTTCCAAAATAATACAATATTCGATTTTATTCGTACCTTGAAGCAAAGGAGATGCTTCCAATGATGAGCAGATGACATCGGTGAAAACTATCCATACCTTATTCGTACCAAATTTGACAAGAGATAGAGGAGATGCTTCTATAGTTCTATTGATGAAGCCGTCGAGTCGAGAAAGAGAATGAGAAAGACTGAGTAATTTTAGAAATTGGAATGCTTTGTGCCTTTGTCAATGGTGGATTTGAATTTAGTGTTACGACTTGAACTGTATTTTTCTAGACAAACTGCAATTTTTAAGACATCGGCTACTTATAAAAAATAAAAAAAGTTGGTTCAAAACTCGATCTGTCACAAGTTAGGGTTAAACCAAATTAACCCCTATTATCTTGTATGCCCCTTCGTCGTTAATCACTCAATTGTATTCCCTCAAATTGAACCGCTATACATGTCAAAAATATTTTGACACGATTTATAAAGGAAAAATGTATATATATATAAAGAGCAACTTTAATGCCGAACATATTCTTGGCCAAATGAATATAACAGGCATGTAAAATGGTAAAGGTATGTCATGAAGAATTTCCCATCAAGTGTCATCCGATTGAGATGGCATGTTATTCCCACTATAACAAAGTAAAATGGACTTACTCGTCCCTTTGCTGTCCACGGAATGGTTTGTGATTCTTTTTTACTAAAGGTAGACAAGACAATAACACGACTTTAATTTTTTCATATAGATGGACCATGATGTTGTCTCCGATTCTTCTAGACATTGATGATGTGTTTGATATATTGATTTAAATTGGGATTGAAAAAACAAAAGATGAGAGATTAAGTCTATTAACTGTATATTTGTATAACCAAACAATTATAAAGTAACTCGTACTATTAATTTTGACGAGCAATTATTACATTGTGTTCTCTTCATGGGAATTGTTGACCTCAGAAAATGGCTCCGACAGGTGGACAACAGAACGAGATTCCAGGTAAGCTCCTTCATGCGCACAATAGCACACCGTTAGTCACTCGTGGCCCTTTCCGATTGGGGTGGAAACAGTCGCGAACACTCCATACCAGTTTAATCATAAAGCTGATCCAGGAAAAATGCTGCCCGAGAAATAAATCGTCGAGACAGGGTAGTTGCCTAGTTTAAGTGAGGGTGTCCAAGTTTCTTTTTCCGATTCCAACCCTTTTTTACCATTAGAGTGGATATATTTATACTAACAAGTGGAAGAGGAGAACCGTTGGATTAAGAGAACAGGTGGTTCCAGATCCTGGCTGAACCGTTGTGTCATAGGCGTCATTCCGTCAATCAATAGGGTGGCGGGCATTAAATGATTTCTGACACAACTGTTGATTTGACCGTTTGTACTCTGCCACACGTCTCATCAATCACCTACAGATGTGAATAATGCACGCAAAAGATCTTGTTCGGCGAGGATGAGGTGGTTCGGCGGGGTGTAGTGTGGAGTGCGGGCCTTTGCATCCGTCTTGGGGGCTGATGAGATCCGTTCTTCTAGCAGTGAGGCAATACTTCGTCCATGTGATTCAGTTCGGACGTTCACTCGGTTATGAAATGTCAAATCGGTTCGGTCGCACGTGGCAGGTGAGGTGGATGGATGAGCTGGAGATCCGTAACATGAATTATTGGTTACATACTTGCAGTTAAATTTCGTGCTAAAATTGAGATATCATCAAGAATAAAGATGCATAAGATTATGCTCTGTGGTCCCTTTAAAAAAATATAATGGTTTTGCGAGATATCACAATCATAAAGTGATTCACAAATTCACCTACAAGTGCATATTTGTCAAAATTTATAATTGTATATAAGCAGTGTATCACGGGCTTGGAGTTTTTCCAACTAACTTCTAGCACAGCGTTGCCTTAACGACTCAAAGTTCCGCCACTCAGAGGAATCACATTAAGCCACAAATTCAACATCTAATATTAAATTACTGCATTTGAAACTTTAGTGCAAATGGACATAGTATAGAAGAACATGAGCGAGACAAAATTTGGAGAGAATATGCCTTTATAACTCAAAAGAGAAATCTTTACGATCCACACAGCATGTGTTTATCCTCACTTCGCCCTATGATTTATAATAAACTATACAAGGGTATTTAGAGACAAACTTATGCAAGATAATTCAAAATAAAGGGCCAAGATCTATTTGATCCAATGGCTAGATCTAAAGTATTTGATTGCTGCAGTAGTTTTTTGCGACCACAAGGTCTCCCACTATTTTATGCGAGATGTTTTGCCTCCAAAATGGTAGTTTAGAGTTTAGGAACCATCTAGATTTCTTACTCACTGCCTTAGACACGTTTTGCTGCTTTTGTCCCTTGTCGAAAGCAGTTCCGTCCAGTAGAAACTCCCTCACTTAATTTGCTGAATTTCCGAGACGCTTCCTAGCCAGATCAACTGCAACTGGCGGGATGTAAGTCTCTCCCGCACTTAATCAGATGTCACCTTCATCGCTATATATTGTCGAATCTTGCCTTTGAACTGCCACAAGACTTCCTCATTATCTCAGAGTTGCTTCGAATTTGGGCAGCTATTTCCATTTGATTAAGTATTGGATACAAGGAAAAACATCGAAATTCTTGATCAGCCCACACCACTTCTACCTCCTTTCATAAGATTTTGTTACAATGGGAGGTGACCATTATAATTCATTTCTGCTTGGATCCTCCAAGTCTTGACAATATGGTTTCAGCATGCTCACTTGGAAGATCGGCTGAATTTTCAAGCTGCTAGGAAGTTAAGGCATTAGAAACCCTGCCAACCCTAGCAATAACTGGAAATGGCCCCTCATATTTTTGAATCAGCCCCTTGTGAATGTTTCGATAAGCTTTAAACTGTTGCGACACAACCCACTTCTTCATCGCATTTTGGGCTTTTTCCAAGCAAGTGCAGGCTAAGTGTGTACGATCTCCATATGACTTGAGTCATTTTCACAGCACTGAGATTCGTGTGTGCCGACTGAAGTGGATAATGTGAGATGTATAATTGACCATCGTCGGTCGGTTCTTCACCTCAAATCTCATCATCTGGGCCTCGAATATCTTGATATACACCTCGAACATCTTGATCATCCCCTCTAATATCGGATCTTTGCTTCCATGACTTCACAAGCAGTTGTAACCATCATCTCTATCTATAATCTTCGCATTGACCTCAACACCTAGGAATTAGTTGCTTTGATCGGTCAAACATAGGTGAGTCAAAAAGACAAAAATATACTGCAACTATTTTCATGCAAAAACAAAGCTAGCGATTTTGAGTAACATTTTGAACAAAATAGGTGACAGATATTTTTTAGAAAAAAAAAATGAATGAAAAAAGAAAAAAACAGTTTTAAAAATACAATTTATTTTTTTCATAGAAAATTGAAATAAACAATAATAGAGTGAGAAAAAGAAAAATAGAGACTAAGACAATCAATAGGAAAAAATAAATTTTAATCATAACTCTAATGTTTGTAGAAAGGAAAATGAAAGATAAATATATATATAAAAAAAATACATATTAATTTTTTTCTTTCTTACTTTTGTGAAAGTCTCCCAAAATCTTGTGATTAATGAGAAACATTTTTTTAGATTTTATTCAAGTACTTTCTGTTTAAAAGTTAGTGTCATGGGAACTTTTATAAAAGTCTCTAAAAGTCATAAAAATTTAAATATCCCAAAATTTATAGAGACTTCTAAATTTTTTTTAATTGAATACACCGTGACTTTTAAAGAGTTTATAAAAGTCTCAATTGAATAAATCAATACTTTTAGAGAGTCTCCAAAAATCGACATTAAATATCCCAAAACTTTTCAAATTCCAAAAAATTTATTAAAAGTTTAAGTTGAATACACAAACTTGATAACCTTTCCGAACTCATCCAAGCTACTTTTTAATTTCTTTTTATTTCTAATACTAATCCAGAATTAATATAATTAGCGTTACCAAACGAGCCACGCAGAAAGATCTTTCTGGACAGAAACGCATATACAGGCGTAATCCTATTTATTCACTTGCAATTTCCATCAAACCCTAAGCAATTCTTCAGATATAGAAACATCCGTAATCCATCAATGGCTGTGGAGGTCTGTGTTAAGGCTGCTGCCGGTGCTCCTGACATTCTCGGCGACTGTAAGTATGAATTCTTTCTTCCTCCCATGTTTTCTGTTTTTGTTGATTGTTTAGTTTCGTCCTTCATATTTTCATGTTTCTTTTGATGTTTTAGGTCCATTCTGCCAAAGGGTACACATGACTCTGGAAGAAAAGAAAGTCCCATACAAGACGCATTTGATCAACACCAGTGACAAGCCCCAATGGTAAATACTGCTAATTCCAATATCAATTCCGTTTTATATATTCTTTTATTAATTTTTTTGTAGTAATGGAATGTGTTTTGGGGATGGTTATTGAATGGTTTAGGTTCTTGGAGGTGAATCCAGAAGGGAAGGTGCCAGTTATGAAATTTGATGACAAATGGATTGCTGACTCTGATGTTATTGTTGGTACTATTGAAGAGAAATACCCGAACCCTTCTTTATCTGCTCCTCCTGAAGTCTCCTCTGTGTATGAAATCATTATCGCTCTCTCTTTATCTACATTTTTTATTTATAGAAATCTGAAATAATCTTCTAAATTTCTGTGTGGTCGAAATTTCTGGTGCTTTTGCTTCTGGACTCTGAGTTGAATGATGGTTTTGTATTTGTATCATCTTATATTGCTGCATCTTACTTTTTAAAGTCGTGATATTGGCATAAACTTTTAACTGTTTGTCTTTTGATGGGCGTGAGATTGCAAATTTAAAATTAGTATTCTTGTAGGAGTAGGTTTGGAAATTTGTTGAGATGGAAACTGCTTTGAAGGAGATTTTCAAGTTTCAATGATCTTGGACTAATCATTAGATTTCTAGTGTCTGTGTTTTCTTCGAACTTTTTATGTTCGTCTTCTGTTTAGACATGTTTGGGTGTGTTGATTCTTAATTAACATAATATTCTGAATTGTTATAACAGGAGATTTAGGCCAAAGAGAGCAACTCCTTTTGAATTAAATCCACCTTTTTCCTAGAAACTAATAATGGAGTAATAGTTTATATTCATTTGTTTATTAAACTGAGATGATACCGCTTGTATTCTTCTCTCCTGGTACTGTTTTTGATCTTTTCTTTTTTTAATCGTATCATTGATTCGATGTATGAATTGTGCTTAACCTTCGTGCTCTTTGCCTGGTGCAAAGTTATCTATTTCTTTTTAATTTCAATTTACTTTGTATTCCTTTGTTGTTAAGACAATGGAAGCGGGTAATTTATAACAAATTTGACAAATGTGTGAATAGCTTTTAAATATATGTGTTAGCTAAATGGTTTGGTCCACTGTTTTATTGGTGTTGTAATCTATAGGAAGTAAAGGGAGTTATTTGCCTTTTCTTATCATTGAGTATTTTTTTTTTTAAAAAATTGACCATCCCTGTATTAGATATGTTGTAGGTTTTACTGCGTTAATCCTAAGAATGTGTTCTGCTTCTTATTCTTTATGTTGACCTCTGTGAAATTGTAGGGGATCCAAAATATTTTCTTCTTTTTTTAAGTTCTTGATGAGCAAGGAATCCAACGATGGTTCAGAGCAGGCTCTGCTTGATGAATTGAAGGCATTGGATGAGCATCTAAAAGCTAAGGTATGAAGTTTTGTGTAATAAAAATTAAGGTTTTACCTTCAACCCAAATTACAAAGAAAAAAACCATTCCCAATTTTTTTTTTTTTTTCCTTTTTTGATGTACTTAGTTGTATGCATCTCCAGGGACCTTATGTGAATGGAGAAAATATATGTGCTGTTGATTTGAGTTTAGCACCAAAGCTTTACCATCTTGTTGTGGCTCTTGGCCATTTCAAGGGTTGGAATGTTCCAGAAAGTTTGACTCATTTGCATAACTATATGAAGGTATCAGATAATTTCCTGTTAATTTTTAAATTTCTTCCTTCTACTCTTACTCTCCTTTATTTTTAAGGGTGTACACATTCAACTGGATCTGAAACAGACATAAATAAGATGCAATAGATTTACAAGCAAGGGATCATTTGTTAGAAAAAATTTTCCTTAACCACTTTCAAAGTTTTGCTGTGTTGGTTACATCACGCATTTCTTCGTGATTGCATATATGCACCGAAGGGAGAAAATAGGCAATAAATGAACACAAAATTGCAACAAAGATGACAATAACTTTCAAAGTGATCTAAACACGTATGATGTTCATGTAATCTAAAATTAAATAGGTGTGGGATAATATTAGGTTAAAGATACAGTAGGTCCCCCCCCCCCTAAAGAATAATTTCTGAGCCACGAGCAGCATTAAGAATTAAAAAGACCTCAAATTCCTTTATGTGAGGACCAACTCTTCCAAGACATGTCAAATATTTTCTCTCTTAACAATTAAGAGATGAAATAGACTAAAAGTAAAGCAAATAAAAGAAAATATGGATTACGGTTAAAGTAAACAAATAGTATCATTAAGAAATCTCTAAACAGTTTAGTCTACACATGCTTAGTTGCGCTAGTGCTGCCACTTTAAGGCTCACAAAACAGTTTATAGTGTCTCTTATCTTCTTTTGGTTTTGATACTGGACTTACAATCTGTTAAAGATCATTTCCTTTCCCTATTGATTTAGAATTTAGCTCCTGTCTGTTCTTGCTTTTCAATTAGATTTATAATAAATTTATTGACAATTGCCACTTCCAAATGGGCCCATGGCTGCCCTTTTTTTGACTTGCTTCTTACACAATTCTCACACTGGGACCCACACCCACTTTGCAATGGTAAAAAAGAGGACTTAAATCTCACAAAAAGTGGAGGCAGACAGGGGCTTACTGTCCTATTGTAAAAATTTGTTGCCCGCATAAGTGAACTTATTGTGAATTTCTATTGCTTAAGATAGCCTCTCCTCCCCCACATTTCATTTTCTCTAAACAGCCAAGCTTGTTACTGTAGCAAAGTTTGTGGTAATGGTAGTTGCATCTTCTTAGAAGGGTTATACTGGATCTTTTTTTTGGTGAACATCTTCTAAAGACTTGATATAGACTTCCCAAGAGCCAAAACTGGGACCTGGAGGTTGAACTAATGCTGCTTTAATTGCATATTTTGCCCCCTTACAAATCCCACCTGCACATAATTAGCAAATTTTAGTTGATCTTTAGCGTGTACTTCTTCTGTCCCATAGATTAATTTTTCAAATCCTGAAGTTTATGTACAGTAGTTGCACCAATTTTTTGTCAGCCTTAGGTTTTTCAAAATATTCTACCCTGTACTCCTGCTGAATTCCATCAATCAATTACATGCATATTGGGTAGACATGGAAATAGAGAAGTGGAACTACTGGGGTTGTTTGTTAGCCTAGTCTAAGTGGGGTAGTTGACAAGCTCATAATCATATTTTATAAGTTGAGCGTCTCCAATGACTAATAAAATTTTTGGTAGCAACTTTATTGTCTTGAAGTAAAGTGGTACATAAAAACTCTTTTCTGATGTGGACCTTTTTTTTTATTGCCTGGACAAAGTTCCACAGTTGACTTGGTTTAATGAGTGGGCACATTTTACTCGTGTTCCAATGGTTGCAGAGATACGAACTGAATCACATTTTTTTTATATATTTTGAAAATGGCATAAAGTTATAATGTTTTTTCGTATTTCACATTATTGTTTACAAGTGCATTATATATACAAATGTATATTCCTCAAATCTTTTTGATTATTTTGCCCTTGGAAGCATTGGATACTTTGATATCGTCATGTAGCTGTACAATATACCATAATACATGGATCTGCACACTATACTTAAGGATATATATTCTATATACAAAGATACAGTGACCAAAAAAAAATCTGGGTTTCGGATAAATCAGGGATCTGATGCATATACATTTATAGTAATAACTATTATTATGTTGATTTAATAATTACTCATTTAAACATAGTTCTATATGTTTCCAATTGAATAATTGATAATTCAACTAATTCACTTACATTCATACAATTCTTTGTACCCCTTTTCATTACTTCTTTGATATTTTGATTGGAAAGTTACTTTGTTTTACTTTATTTTGGTCTTGAAGCTGCAATTGATGCATTTGGCAACTTCAATGAAACTTGGGTTGATTCTGATTGTTTATTCTGGTATAGATTCCAAATTATATTACTATAGTTGTATGATGTTTTATTTTTTGTTATGCGCCTAGTATTATTTTGCCCTCAATGTATCTTATAAGTTTCATAGACTGATAGTTTTGCCCGCTTCCTATGCCCATGTGCAGATTTTATTAGATTATCTTTACTCTCTGGCTGAGCTGGTTTTATTATGAAAGCAGGTGTTGGATATACGAACATTTGTTCATTTTTGGTTTGGCTTTTCGTTTACTGTTTGTCTGTGATGCAAACTATTTTATAATTTAGTCATCTACTGTGTTAACATTATAATTCAACAGGGTTGTTGGTTTGTGAAAGAATCTTATACTTGTGTATCATATAATGAACCCATGTTCAATATTATTGTTTAAATGTAACAAGTCTCTCAATCTCTCTCTCTCTCTGGGCCACACACGCATAAATCTGCTGCCTTCTTTCCATGTGCATTTTATGTCTTAGGATGTTTTTGCTGCTATTTGTTCAAAATCTTAATTGCCTATTGTTTTCTTAATTTCCTTCCTATTCTACAGTTGCTCTTTTCTCGGGAGTCTTTCCAGAAAACGACTGTTGCAAAGGAATACGTAATTGCAGGTTGGGCGCCCAAAGTTAATGGATGAACATTATGAACTCTTAGCATTTGGCCATGTGTGAATGTGTCCTAGAAATAAGGTGGACTAGTCTTGGTCCTTGTGGTCAGTCAATAATTGAACGGTTTGCCCGTGTATATTTTCCTTGTTAAGGGCTAAGTGTGATCTAGGTACGTGTCTTGGTTTCCACCATTCCACTGTCAAGGTTACATATTAAGAACTATATATCGATCATATGCATGGTAATTTTTTAAGAGTATTCGACTTTCTAGACTCATGGGATCGTCTGAGAAAGGGACATTACTGAAATGGAAATTCAAGTATTCAGCCATCCAGACCTTGGTTGTAGCTTTACTTCGATACAGAAGGATACAATAAATCTGAGCCTGGCCTGGAAAAAGCTTGATGCTTTGGTTAAACGTTTGGGGTTCTAATTTTAGTGAAAGAGATTTGTTGGTTCGTGTTCTTCCGACGGTGATTTTTTAATAATATTAAGTTCGAATAACTTTGTAATTTACAATAAATTTTCTAAAATTGTCCATGGCTGCCTGTGTAAACAAGTTGAAATTTTAGTGGTACCTTGTATCACAAGAAAAGTGAGGAAATCAAATGTAGGAGAGTTGTGTAGAAACTCAATCAAATTTCTTCAATAAAATTAAGATATTCTAAATTATCTGACTTCCCTATCAGCAAATTTGGTATCGAAGATCAATTAATCTGAAAATATACCACGATAGTGATAAACTTCAGCAACATCCGTAGTGTATTGGGTTGATTCTACTTCTAAGCAAAAATAATAAATAAAAAGAATATTGGCTTTTCAACCAAAGACACATTTTTCAATTCACTCATTCTCCTTTCAGCACGTTCAGCAACAATTTCCAAATCTGTTCACTTAATAATTTTGTGCAATAATTCTGTCAAATGGCATCTAATTCAGCAACTTCATTATTCTCCAATCCAAGTGCCAATATTTGAAGGTGTAGCAATCAAATGCAAACATTTTTCATCTCATTAGATATTTGGAATTGAGATGATATTGAATATGATGATTTCGAAGCACCGATAGAAGACACGATGAATTTGAATTCATCCACCATGCTTTTGTTTGTGCCGAAATAGATATAATCATCCATGTAAAAGCTTCTATCAAAATCATTTGGTGAAAGAGGAGTTGATTTTGCTATTCCATGCTCGAGATGTTTGCTTTAACTCATATAACGACTTTTGAAGAAAATAAACTTTATCTTCTTTGCCTTCGATTTTGAAACCTTCGGGATGCTTGGCATATATTTCTTTCTGAATTTCCTCAAGCATGGAGGAACGTCGACTTTACATCGAACTGATAAACAGCTTTCTCCAATTGAACTGCCAATGCCACGATAATATGGATTGTCTCCATTCTTGTAACCGGAGCAAACGTTAATATGCTGCCTTTGAATGCCATTGATTTTGCAATACTCAATGAAGGGGAAATTCTCCTCTACGATCGGTCCTCAAAGTCATCATAAGAAGCTACTTCATTTTCATGGAGTAGGTGTTTGCATCAGCTCCAATTGTGCTTTTGCTTTCAATGAAGTTTTAGGAAATTGAAACTTGTACATTTTCCCATATTCTTCTCTGTTTGAGCAAATTTTGGCCATTGCCATTCAAATGACATATCGGAGATCCACAATTGTTATAAATCTGCATTTTGTTTCTCATTTCAACATTCGCCACAATGAATGTTTCTTTTTATCAAAAGAGGTGCATTTTCCATTCTGGAAATGGGCTGAAAAATCTTTCTAAATGAGTGTCCAAAACTTAGGAGGTTATGTGAAAAATTAGGCACATAAAGAACATCGGAAATAAGTTTTATGTTACCCCTTAGTACAAACAACGATGGTGTTTGACACTGATTAAAAAAAAAATGAAATCACGAAATTAAAAATAAAATAAAATAAAAAGGTTTTTTGTTACCCCTTAATAACACAATTTTGAAATCCACCAAATTAAAAAAAAATAATAATAATAAACTCACGAAATTTTATCAATATAAGATAATAAAAAACGATGAATTAATATTTTATTTATAAAGGTTTACATAAAAACCTAGTCGTGATAAGATAAATGACAAAAATAGTACTAAAACTTTAAAATCAGTTTTCGAGTCCTAAACGAGCTCGGATGATCAAACCAGAGCTCGACCTCCGCACTTGCGCTATTGCATTTTTTTTCTTTTTCGGTCCAATTTTTTGTCAATCCATTCAACCATCTGCTCTACATCAATATATTTTCCTTCTACATTTTTTTGCGTGTAATCACCAAGAATAATTTGAAAAATGATATTTGAATAAGGATCCACAAAGATATCATCTTATGGTTGCTGAAGCCACTAACCAAACACCATAAACTTTGCGATTCACAATCAGCACTTTGACGAGAATAGAAAAAAATCTCTCCACTTTCTTTTAAATTATTTGCTTCATCTAATACTTCAGTTTTCTCCTTATTTTGAAACCAACAATCCCTCTTGAGAATGAATAGAAACTTTTCCCGCGTTGGGTGGGGAATAAAATCAGATTTTTAGTGATTTTGATAAAAAATGATGAAACGTGTGGTTGAAAATTTGTGGATCCCATGAAATATGGTTTAAAATTAATTGTTGACTTTAACTTAAATTTTAATTGTAATTTTAATTCCTATTATCAAATAGGCAATTTGCATTGCTTAAGTTAAAAATATCAATCTAATGATTCATGATTTGACCTTTGGCAAATAATGCAAGTTCATATCGTTGTGGTGCCTTGATTTCTAATCGCCTTACTTTTTATTTTTCCTCCACTTATCGGATATTCCATTATCTTTACATGAGCTTTCATTCTCAATGATTGCTTGAACCCAATTTCAGTACAAACATGAACAGAAAGGCCTATTCATTTGTTTGGTTGACCGAACAATTTATTCTAAGTAAACTCCAGTCAATTTGTACAGTCATTTTTGACCTTTTTTTACTTTTTTATTTTTATTTTTTTGAATTCTTGAAAAATGGTAGCTGCATAATCAAATTTTGGATGAAGACTCGTGAGCACTTTTTCAATAACCCTCGTCTTAGAATGTTTATCCTTAGATTCACGATTTGTGAAACTCCTGAAGAAAAATCAAGAATCGACTCTCATTCTTCCATTTTTAAGTTGTCAAGATCTTTCCACAAGGATTGGAACTTCAATGTGATTGTTTTCTCCTAACCTTGATATTCTTGCTTTAAAAGTACAAAGAACCGTGGAATCGAATATAAAAAGAAAACCAATTGCAAACTAGTTGGTTAGTGATAAGGTAGGATCCTTTGGTGATCGGAGGAGTATTTCTGACTATATTTCTACATTGATACAAAATACATTAACGTTGGGACAGATTCAGCTTGTGAAGCAATTTGGTTTAGAAGAATTCTAAAATACTTGAAGTTCGAGCAGAGAGAACCAACAATTCATTGTGACAATACGTCCACAATTGCAACAGCAAAGAATCCAGTCTATCATGTCCGGTCCAAGCATATTGAACTTCGACATCATTTCATTCGAGATTTAGTAAATCAAGGAGAAGTTTCCCTGGAGTTTATCAGCACTAATGATCAACGAGCAGAGATTCTAACAAAAACAGACACAATTGACTAGTTTGAGAAATTTAAGAAACAAATGAAGATTACATATTAAGAGTGGATGTTAAAGATCCACGAATAATTTTGTATTATTCAACGACATTGGAGACCACCGCATTAAGTGCTTGTATGGTAAAGCTTTTGTTTGCTAAAAAGTTGGTCAAATTTTATTTTCAACGATACATTTCATTAAACTCACAACTTTATCCACCTTTTGACACACGTTTAATGAGATCCATCAACTATTAGCAACATCATATAGTCTCTAATGACTGTTGAAACATAAAATCTTGACCACTGTAAATTGGTTTTACTTTGAAAGATGAAGTCTTGCCTCGAATAACTAGAGCGTCTTTAATTAGAATTGTTCCTATATAAACTAGTGGATATTGTAGTGTTTTTGTATCGTGAGAGAAATGAGGAAAAACAAATATAAGAAAGACTGTGTTGTACCAATTCAACTAAATTTCTTTAATAAAATTCAATTTTTTTTAAAATAAATTATCAAACTTTCGCATCCGACTTTAGCAATCTAGGAGCATTTACTGAACCTCAAAGGTGGAAAGATGACACAATGTGTCGAGTTAAAATTTTAGTTTAACGGTTGAGTTAATTGTAATATATTAGTGTTAAACGAATTTTTTAAATTAAAATGTTTAATGATTTTTAAATATAAACATGAAAATATACATTCTACATAAAAACATTTGTACGACATTCTATGAACATTTTTCAGAATAAAGTTTGCATCTCTACTTCGGTTTTCTGTTTAAGAATACTGACCTGTGACTCTTTATCTTCCTCATTGTTAAGACAAATAATTGTAAAGACAACGATAGTGACACAAGAAGTATCCCCCACTTATTTTGCTTTATTCAATAATAATAACAGCAGACATACACATATACCCACATTCTGCTCATGTCACATTCAATATATATTCTCTACTGTCTTAGTATAGGAGTATATATTTTACAGCCAAATTCACCGGACGTGAGAATCCCAGGTGTTATACTCGATTTGTTCCATTCTGAATCTGCCTCTCGGCATATCTAAGGGAATGCGTCTATATATTTGTTTGTGCGTGTCAATCTGATTGGATAATTTCTTGATGATCAGTTACTGAGATGAATCTTGGGGTTTCTTGGTGGAAGAATCATGATCTGTTATCATCTTCTGGATCATGGCACTCGTCTCAGCCTCCGACATCGTATCTTTCTTGCTTTGAGATTCATTGTATGCTTCGAAGAACCCTTTGTTTTCTTTCACTAACTCGTTCCAAACTGCAAACCAATTTATAGATATAATCAAAGTTGATCATTAAAGAAGAAAATTTTATCTATTGTACTCTCTATTACTGCTTAGTATGAGGGCCTTAAAAGTTCAACAGAAAAAGATTGCACAAATAGAGGAAACAATAGATTCTATATATTCTCCTCTATATGAGGAAATTCAAAAGATAGAGACCCTCACAAAAAGCATGGACAGATCTCTGCGTCACTTTTAGAAGTCAGGGTTTGTTGTAATTAATTATATTCTTTGGAGTTACGAGGTTTATCCAAATTATAAGTAGAGGATTAGGTTAGAGGGCAAACCAGTGGAAGTAATAACTGGTTGGATGTTTGCATGCTTGGAAAGGGCTTCCATGCACTCTTCTTTTGTCATGTGGAAGATCAAACACTTTTCAATCATATATTGCACCTAAAGCAGATCAAAGCTCATAAAAAACAAGTTTAGAAGGTGAAAAAAGATCCAAAATGACTTTAAAACATGCAAGAATAATCAATTATAAATAAGAAGATAGAGATTATAAGCTGCCTGGAATCATTAATTACCATGTGTATGTATGATGCAGAAGATTCTCCCATAACTGCATGCGGTTTGATGGATATTTGATCTTCAAATCAAACAAGTTCTTGCAAGGAGATGATATGCTGAGGGGAGTATATAATGAGGCGATGATCAGATGATATTGAGCCAAAGAAGGAGAAGAAATGGTAGGTGTGGGGCCAAGGTCCCACGTGGGAGATAAATGATAATTGGTGGAGAAGGGATTAGGGGATTTGTGAACCACCATTTCTCTTGTCTTTTAAGGATTCTCGTTTCTCATTAAGCACCTACCTCTCCACGTGATCAACTGGTCCCATCCACGATAATATTATAGTTGAGTTCTCAACATATAAGAAAGGTAGCAAGCAGGTCATCAACCTTTTGGATACATTCATGGAGACTATGAAGAAGATATGATCTTTCCAAACTTGGATTATGATGATAAACTTGTATGATTTCCTTTCTCTAGCGACTATGAAAATGATCATGATTTAAAGAAAAAAAATATTATTAATATATTTGAGAGTGATCTTAAATGCTTGTAAACAATGAGTTCTATGAAATGTGTCATTATAAAGTATGTTTGATCAATTTAAATTATAATTTATATTTTGCTTAATAGCACAAAACGTCCCTACGTTTGACATTTCTTGTGGAAAACGTCCCTACATTTCATTTTTTGCATTTTCGTCCTTATTTCAACTTTTTATTGCGGAAAATATTATTTTTCATCATTTATAACGTAAAATGACCAATATACCCTCCTATTTAAATAAAATAGAGAAGAAAAATAAAGAACAAATTACAATCTTACTTCTAAACTTTTTTAAAAAGTGCGAATGAATCCAAATAAATTATTAAAATAATAAAAAAATAACCAAAAATAAAAATAAAAAATGTTTCTCTCTCCCTCCTTTTCCTCCCCCTCCCTCAGGCTTTGCTAACCTAAGCTCCCGTCACAGGAGCCTTAATTTCCTTCCAATTGCAGAGAACAAAACCAATGCCGCCACATCCCCACTAGCTAGCAGAGCCACACGGCTACAATAACTCCAATTCAATTCAACATAAACAACCCTCAATAGAAGACAAATTTAAAATCAAAGATAAATAAATAAAAAATTCATGCACCCCACTTGGCGAGATGGAAATTGGAGTTGAGTTTTTCGAACTGAATAACACCTTCAAGAGGGACACTTTCTTGGCCTACAATAGATATTGACTCTTCTCCACTGAAGGGGATTGAGGTAGTGGCAGGACTGGGATTGCTTGGAGACATTAGCTAGGGTAAAGGGCTTAAGTAACTTGTTTTAGCGTGAGAAGTTGGGGCGGCGCTTAGTGAACAAAGGTGGAATTAGGCGGGTGAATTTGAGGGAAGATTGTTGTGTGGCGGAAATTAAGGCTCCTTCGGCGGGAGCTTGGGTTAGAAGAGGCTGAGGGAGGGGGAGGAAAAGAAGAGGGGGGAGAGAAACAATTTTTATTTTTATTTTTGATTATTTTTAATATTTTAATAATTTATTTGGACTCATTTGCACTTTTAAAAAAGTTGAGGAGTAAGATTGCAATTTGTTCTTTATTTTATTTCACTTTTTTTGTTTTATTTAAATAGAAGTGTATATATTGGTCATTTTACGTTAAAAATAGTGAAATTGTGTTTTCTTCAATGAAACGTTGAAATAAGGACGAAAATGCGAAAAAAATGAAACATATGGACATTATTCGCAANTTTTAAAAAAGTTGAGGAGTAAGATTGCAATTTGTTCTTTATTTTATTTCACTTTTTTTGTTTTATTTAAATAGAAGGGTATATATTGGTCATTTTACGTTAAAAATAGTGAAATTGTGTTTTCCTCAATGAAACGTTGAAATAAGGACGAAAATGCGAAAAAAATGAAACTTATGTACATTTTCCGCAAGAAATATCAAACGTATGGACGTTTTGTGCTATTAAACCTTTATATTTTACCAGATATGCATTATACTCATCGTATGATGATGATGAGTGTGACTAGAACGCAAGAAATATAATCCTTTTTTACATTGTAATTGCCGTACGAAGGCGGAGCAAGTTTACTTTTACCTCTAGTTGAAAGTCAAGCCAGTTCTCCTCATGTTCGTTAGCCACATATAATTGTTTATTTTAAAAAGAAAAAATACAGAGAGTGGGAGTAAAGGAAAGAAGAAAAAAATTTACAAATCCTACCAGCCTATTTTTCCCCTATCCTTTAGAACGCCTTAGGCCCTGCGCTCTCACTTCCTCTCCTACTTCGTCAACTACACGACACTACCAATCCTCTCTTTATCCAAGTCCCACCCGGCCCCCCTTTTCCAAGCCTCGCACCACATTCCCTATCTAGTTCCAATTCCGCTCCCCCTACCTAGCCCTCCACCTCACTCTCCCTACCCCTCTGTCCTTATCGACTAACCCACTTTGCCTTTTCTTTTTCGTTTTTATTTATCGGAGGGGACATAGCTTTTTACATTCTTTATGTTGATTAAGAACAAGGGAAAAAGTATTTATCCAAAACTAGCTGTTTATATGTTAAATGAACGTAAACAGTCCATTGAAGGCACAACAATAAAAAAGCCAAAGATTTAAAATTCAGTAGACAAAAAAGTTAGAAACTTCTCGATACATTTCGTACTTCTTGAGGACCTGCCTATAATTATATGTTTGGAACGCTTCAATACTAAGGAGATAACCTAGTAACTTATCCTGCCAATCAAAAGGCGACATGTGGCCTACAGATTGAATTGAATTGTCATTTTGTAGAATATTATTGAGGGTAAAGTGGTAGTAAAATCACAATGTTTTTGTTTGTGTATAAGCTTGGAAGTTGCTGTTTGGACCCACCAAAGAATGCATATTTGCATGTACCAGTACAGCTTTGGAGCTCCCAGTCAGATCACTGTCAACTCTCTTCCTCTCCCCCAATAAAGCGGAAGCACTTGTGGTAGTACACTCTTGGCCATTTTGTAGGAATGGCCTATTCTACATTTGAACGATTTGGACGACAATACGCTAAAATATTATGTCTAAAAGCTTAGGAGGTTAAAGTAATAATGTAATTCATTTCTTGGAAATATATTGTTCACCACAAATTGTGTGGTCGCTCAAAGTGGTGCGAAGTCGTTGAACAATTTGCAAGTGTTAGTAGATTAAAATTAACGTAGTATCTTATAGTTGTTAAGAATTTAGTTGTTTTAAATTTTACATTAGATTCGAAAGAACAAAACGGGAAAAAATTGAGTTTACGTGAAAAATATTTTACTTTGAAAATTTGTGATTAAAAATAATTTAAGGAAAAAAGGGTTTTTAAAAAATGATAGACAGACAAGGCGATTTAATTTATTATTAGCATGTCCCTTGTATGTTGATGGAATTTATTCTCATCAAAATAAATTGTGCCATCATTAAACTTATTTATGGACGTTATAAAACTAAACATTATTAGAAAAGGAAAATAAAAATCTGCAACTTTTATAATTGTTTGGTCTAATCGAACTTTTTTTCTGAAAGCTGTCTAATCATGTGTACGTGTCAAAATAGGCTAGCAATTTATATTAAGATAATTTGTCTTTTTCCATAAGTTTGTCCTTCTTTTTCTCGTTGAGTATCACAGCCCCGTTACAACGTCAGTCACAATTGGAAATAATTGAGCAAAAGACATTTACATCCAAACAAAACAGATTTCACATATTTAATCAGTGTTGACCTCAAAATGATGATTAACGAATTTCCCTTATCTAATCTGGATTTTTTCCTTCGAAAACTCTCTTTTTCTGTTGAGAAGAAATGATTACTTTTAAGAAAAAATATTTCAATTTTCACATAATATTCTTCATCTCAATCATACATATTTATAGATTTCTCTTTAGCTTTGAGAGTAAGTCTTTTTAGTTCATAACATGTGTCGGTCAATAATTGATTGATGTTCAATTGATTCTGTTATCGTTTACGTTTCATTTTCCAGCTTAATCATTTCTTCTTTTTTCAAGTATGTTGGTTCGTATTGTTTACGGTCGCTCAAAAGTTATTATTATTATTTTTTTTTTTCAAATGAGTGCTTTTAGCATATTTTGAATTCTCGTGTATTTTTTATTTTTTCAAAGAGATTCGCTTAGTTGAATATTTCATAAATATCAACCAATTATATTTACAACTTTTATAGCATTTGGCTTTTGTAGTACTTGCTACCAAGAAGGGGAAGGCCAACTTTTCCAAATCAAGATATCTAGTTTCAGTACCTTGTAGGGCTTTACTCAGTAGTATATAGACTAACAATTGTTATTGCCCTTCAGATAGAACTTACTGCTACTTAGAAACTGTCAGGTATGAGAATAACTTTTCCTCATTTAGTGGCTTGCCTAGATGCGAGACTTCTCCTATGAATTTCTTTAGGGGCTGTTTGCATTCTACAGTCCATTCAAATATTTTTCCTCATTTTAATGTTTGAAAGAATGGTGAGCATTTATTTGTAACTCGTGAAATAAATCTACTTAAGGATACCCTTCCAGTTGGATTTTCTCTCTCTTTAGGCTTTGTTGTAGATCGCATTTCAATAAGGGCTCAAATTTTATTGGGGTTCACTTTAATGCCTCTCTGATTTACCATGAACCCTAAGATTTTTCTTGGCACAACCCCAAAAGTACATTTCATCGAGTTAAGTTTCATTCTATATTTTCTTAGCATATTAAAGGGCTTCCCATAGATATTTTGAATGATTTTTTGCTCGGAGCCTTTTGACGAGTTTGTTGTCGGTATATACGTCAATTGTCTTGTCAACATTTTGTTTACTAGCATTTGATAGGTAGAGTCAATGTTTTTCAATCCAAATGGCATCATTTTATAACAATATATAGTCCTCGATCCGTTATGGAAGTAGTATGCTCCTCGTCCGATCCATATATGGGAATTTGATTATACCCTAAATATGCGTCCATAAAACTTAACAATTCATGTCTCGCAGTTGCATCCACCAATTGATCAATTTTGAGGAAGTGAAAAACTGTCTTTAGAACATGCTTTATTTAGATCTGTAAAATCCTGACAAGTGCTCTATTTTCTATTACATTTTAGAACTAATACCCGGTTACATATCCAAACTGTAGACTTAGCTTCACGGATAAAATCGTTTTCAACAACTTATTAACTCACTTTTCAATGCTTCATATTTCTCAAAGCTCATTTCTCACCTTTTTTGAGGTTGATTTTCAAGGAATGGCAAGCCACTATGGGGTCTATGCCTACCATATTAGCATGTATCGAAATGAACACTTCAACGTTTGCTTTCAAGAAATTTTTCAACGGGATTTTCATAGGCTCAATCAATTCTTTGCTAATTTTTAAAGTTTTAGTTACATCATCTTCGCTAGGGAGGAAACTTTCTAATTCTTCAACTGCTACTATTGCTTCGAAAGTGTGCAAGGGTCGATTGAATCATTGATTTTTAAATTATTATTTTTTACCAAGGTTGTTTGTTTCCACTATTGCTATTGCATGCTCTTGGGGGACTCGTGATGTAGTCTTCCTTAGATCATTAAGGTGACTTCCTCGCACTCCTAGGGCTCCTCACCCAATTTCACTAGCAGAGTGGTCTGTTCGTGGGGACATGACCTTCTCTGATGGAATTGTAAAGCTTCGACACAAGGATCCATGAATAATATGTTTGCATTCAATAAAAAAACACTTCCATATAGTACATTTATCGAATTTTCATTATCTATGAGCATATGATCAAAATTTTCTCTAGCTATCATCACTCGTATAATTACTGCATCATCTTTAGAACTTGTGAGTTCATTCTTATATTTAACCAATTTAACTAAAAGAATAATAGATTTTGAATTACCTTGATTTTTGTGGCTTTCTAAGCTTGAGTTATTGTCGATAGACTTACTCTTTGTTCATGATTTTAACATTTTCTTTCTTATTCGAGATCGAATGCGTCAATCTTGATATTCTCTTCAAGTTATCCCTTATCTCGTTTAGCTTTCTCATTATGTCATTTCACGTTGTTGCTACTGCTATGATCATTGTCAAGAAATTCTTCGTCAAATTCTAAGGCTTCTATTTTAGTAAGATCTAATCTTTTTTCTAGTTTTCCACATATGGCACCAATTTGTTGACTTCAAAATAGTGATCAACAAATTTCTCTCACCTTGACATGATTTTCCTCTTCTAAACTTCCTATTATGTTGCTTGACAGAGAGTGAGAGAAGAAATGATTATTTGAGAGGAAGATATTTTAATTTCCACATAACGTTCTTCATCCCAAACAGACTTATTTTTATGTTTCTCTTCGGACTTTGGGGGTAAATGGGTCTTTTTAGTTCATGACATGTAGCGGCCACTGGTTGATTGATTTCCAACTAACTCTGTTATCATTTCATGTCTTATTTATCTACTTATTCCTTTCATTTTTGCTCAAGTGTGTTGGTTCACATTGTTTGGAGTTGCTTACAAGGTTTTTTTGCAAATGAGTTTTTTTAGCTCATTTTGATATCGCGTGTTTTTTTTTTTTATTTCAGAGTGCACTATACATTCTTTTATAAGAATGATCAAATCAATGTATGATGTATTTCAAAACATGTTTCAGAAATAACAATGGTGGTAAAGCCACTTTTTGGATGTCCAGCCGCTATTTCGTGTTAATACTATGCAACCATAATTTGGTGATCACACTACACAGCTACAATTTGATGTCCATACTATGCAATGTTCACACTCCTTTTTACTCCTATATATAGGGCATAGAATAATTTACTTGTAGTATCCCCAGTGGCTGATCTAGGGTCTTGAATGAGCATGAATGGTCATTGCTTGTCGACTGCAACAAAATATTAAAATTAAATATATCAATTACTTTGCTAAAGCTAAATATATATAATTTTGTTATAATTACTATCAATATTCAACAAATGACGAAATTGCCAAGTTTTGCATAATTCAAAAAAAAAAAGGGCACATGTTCCAATCTTTCCAATTGCATTAAAATTGCTAAATCTGAACATATAATATTATGTTACATTAATTGCCAAAATTCATCAAGTATCATGAACGGCAAGCTTTTCATAATCGAAAGGAGAGCACATAGCTTTGAATCCTCCCTATTGCATTAGTTTTGGTAAAATAGGTTGAACTAGAATAATTGCACAATAAATTGCTTTGGTAGAAATTCAATATGACTTCAAATTTGAAAATAGATACTCTAATCAACTGAGATTCAACACATATTTGAAAATAAAATGAATTACAGATATATTATCCAAAAAAAAAAAAACTTCTATTGTCACAAAAAAAAAAGTTTCAGACTGATCCAACATGTGCGGTCGTCGATGCTCGCTAGTTGCTAGATCCGCCGTTGGGTATCCCATTTTTGAGAGAACAAAACGAGACAAAAAACTTGAAAGAGAGAAAAAGAGATGTTTCTCCTGATTACTAAGCATTTTCTTTGTTTAAAAGAGTGTGTTTTCTCCTACTATAAGAAAAATGTTATTGTTATTGTGCTCCTTATGGTAAAAAGAAACTGTTGTAATCCTTTTTCTACAGTAAAATTCTTTTACAGTTTGTCCGTGATATATGTTCATCAATTTAATTTTTCATTTCTATTTTAGTTGCATTTTTGAGTTTCGTACCACAACTTCCTAACATTATGAAAAAGAATCCATGATGAATTAAGTGGAAAACCTTCAAATTTGAGTTCCACTAAGTTATTTTGAAACATGTGTTCATTGATTAGCTCTTTATTTGAGCCATTTACGGAATTTTAAAGCAATTTCCGATGAAGAATTTGAAATATTTTGGGAAGTGTGGATCTATTTAAATTTCTATCTAGCACCCAACAAGAAACGCCATCAAACTTCAATAATCAACTACCAAAGTTTTTAGTTCGAACCAGATTACCAAAAAGGGGGAAAAAAAGTGAAGCCATATTCAAATGTTCTCTAACAAACTTTATCATTCTATCAAAGGCATGATAAAGTCAGTATTTTGAATAAAAATAAATATATATTTCCATTGAATTATAATTCCATAATTTTCTGATTTCAAGAAAATTTTATAGTTTCCTTTCATATTATATAACTAGTGTATTATTACAGGTTCAATATGACTTAAGAGGGGTGTAATAGGGCTATGAAGGATGGGGTGATAGGGAGGGTATTACACATTTGGTGTTGAATGGGACCCAATTCGAAATTTTAAATTGTCTTAATGAAATAAAAGTGATATCTTAGATTCATTTAAATGAAGGATTGAGATTTTTTTGCCAAAATGTATTTGTCAAAAATCTTGGTACACGGAACCCTCCCCATATATTCCACTTAAAATAATTAAATTAATATTAACATACCAAAAAATAAAAAGGAATTAAGAAAAATTGAATATTTCAACTCCCCTTCCAAGCTCAATTGTTCACACCCCAACCCCATCAGTTGTCAAACACCACCTCCATAAATGTAATCACGACGCATAGTAGACAGCACCACCACCACCACCACTTTAAAAAATTATATATTTTCCCCAAACCTACCCACTACCCACCGTAGCAAAATCACTCCATTTGCAAGAACCGAATCGAAGAAAAAATTTAGGATTCCGAACCAAATCTCTGCGATTTGGTTCTTGCAATTGGATGGTGGAAGTTTATAAGATGCCCATTGTTGATGTGGTTCCGCTACGGTGGGTGGTGAAATGAGTTTGGGGGAAAAAAAAAATTTTTAGGTTGTGGTGGTGCCGTCGCCACCATCAATGTAATTCATTTTTAAAGAAGGTATTTGACCCTGGGTGGATGAGCTTGTCTATAGAAGATGAATTGTTTACTTTTTTAAATAAAAAAAAAAAAGTTTTTTCTTTGGTGTGTTAATATATATTTAGTTATATTAAGTGAAAAAATTGTACTTTTTGAAAAGTTATGGGATTCCCTGCAATTATTCCTTCTTTATTACTTTTTTTTAAAGAAAATGGAAAATCCGTCATTTAATGGATAAAATGGAGGAAATGACTAGTTTTGCTGCATAATTAAAATGTTGTAGATGGATTATGGTAAAAACAAGATTTAGGGTAAATTTGTTACATTTTGCAAAGATTAGGTACAAAAAGTCCAAATTATCTATAAAATATAGACAAAAAATAACATTTAAATAACAATTTTTTTAAAGATTTCAAAAAATTGCTCAGACGCCTTAAAATACTAAAAACATAAATAGCTTTAACTAATAACCGACAAAGTGTTTAAGGTAAGTAATTGTTACTTTAAATACGTTCTTGAAAGTTAATAATATAGAGGAATATGCACTCTCAAGTCAAGTCATCACTAGTATTATATTAATCTAAATTATTTAAAATAACGATTTATCTCTTCTAGTGTGATTTAGTTCAATTTTTCAAACAATGAACATTGTGAACGAACCACTACTTAAAACCATTGAATCTTGTAGAGTATTTCGAAGTACGACTTCACAAGTGTGAGACCTTCCTCCATTGAGTAGATAGTTGGAGAATTTTCAAAATAAATATAGGCAATTATTTTACATTGTACCAGGTGAAAAAGCAAATAATAAAGTTATTTGTTTACGAGTAATAACTTGGATGGTCCCCGTACTTTGCATGCGAATAAAGTTTCTAAAATTTTAATGAGAAAATTACGCCATATAACTACAATCTGCATCACCTACCACCGTCTATCCCACCACTGCGCGTCGTTCACCTTGCACCTCTATCACCACCATGTATAAAGTCTGAAACTTTAAAACACTGCCAACCACCACCACGACTATCAAGCTCCACCACCACTACTGCCTCCTGCTGGGTCAAACTCAAAAGAATTACAACTTTTACCTTCGCTTTTATAAAACCCTGTCACAGCCTAATCTCGCCACCAAGCTTCCCCATCCTTTCTGCATTCATGGCGGACACTAAGACCACCATCACCAACAAAGTTGATTCGCCAAAGTTCAATCCTTCGCTAGAGCCATCACCATAAAAGAAAATGAGAAGGTAAAAAAGGTAAAGGTGAGGGTCACGATAAGTTTTCTTGCTGTTGTCATCACATTGACATGAAAGTGGTTTACAGTTACATAACTTCAAGATTGATTCGCCGGAGTCCGCTCCTTCTTCATCAATGCTGTAGTCTGCTCCTCTTCTCATCAAGTTGTGCTTGTGCTTGATGTTGGCGAAGGTTGTTGCCAGAGTCGATGGTGGTGATGACTGTTTTCGTGGTTGTCTTTTATTGTAGTGAGATGGTGTGATGAGTCATTTGTGTTGGTGGTAGCAAGATGACATTAATGGCACTTTTAGGTGGTGGTAGCACATATGGCGGTGATAGTGATGGTGGTGTAACACGATATATTACAAGTAGTAGTTGTGGTGATGGTGATGGTGATGACGTTGGTAGTATCGACAGTTGCATAACATAGTATGTTACAAATGGTAGCGACAGCATTGACGTAACGTGACATGTTATGACATAGTTTGTCAATGGTGATGGTGAAGGCTGTGGTGCTAATGGCAGTTTCTGGATCAATGGTAGCAGTAGTGGTGATTTAGACCTTGATCTTGAATTTAGAGCATCTCCATACTTACGTAGATTATTTTAAAACTATTTTCACATAAGCAAAATAGACATTAACTTAACAAAAAAATCATCCCCAATGCTATTAGCAAGCTCATGTGAAAAATAAAAATTAAAAATCCATACATTGTCTAAAGCTCCTGTTCAGTTAGACATGCTGGCTAAATGATTTTTTTTAATTCAATTTTTGTTGCTAGACCTTTGGACTTTCCCTCTCTTTCTCTCCATTTTTTTATATTTTTATTTTAGGGTAGTTAAAATACGTACGTAGAATGCAATCCATATATAGAACCCATTGGAGACCATTTTTAAGCTCGAATGTGTATTCATTAGACATTAATTTTACGTAAACTTAAAGTCTTTCAACTTCTGTGCCATGTAGATTAGGGGCGGAGTCGGAAAAATAACTCAGTACAGACACAATTTATTGATATTGAACGTCGAGTTTTTTATTATAGATTTAATTATAATAAAAATATGTTAGCATTGTAATCCAAAATAGATATCCTTAAACCATGTTTAGTTGGAAGTTTTGTGACATCAAATTCCAAATTATTCAACACCCCCATCAACATTTATATTGTTTGCATTAGTTTTTCTTTGAAAGAATATCTTCATTTTATATTTGGATTTAAACATATATATTATTTCTTTTGACTGATTTTGTCTTTAGTACACAAACAAACATATATATTATTTCAAACTGCCAATTAAGTATTTATTATACTGTATAGAGAAAAATAATATCGGAAAATATCAAACAGAAAAATAGAAATATTGACCCAAAATCTTAATTATATTGCTATCCATCATGCTTCGTGTCATTATACTTTCCGTATATTATCTCGCTATTCATCGTACTATGATTTTTGTGAATAAGATATGATATGATATCCACTACTAGAAGGGACGAGGCAGAAGTTGGAGGCACATGGAGACTAGAAAAGGTCTTCTCCCCAGTAAAGGTTAACACTTTGCAGCCAAAAAGAAAAAGAGAAAATGCTAAGGGACGAAAAGAAGATATAAGGAAGAAAGAAAAAAGAACAACGCCCCATGAAGCAACCCTCGAGAGAGAGAGAGAGGGGGGGGGGCCCAGAAGAATCAACAATTGGAAGCACAAAGACAAATAAACTAAATACAAGTTCCATTACTGTGCTTTTGGTTGCAAGTGACAAACTTTAACCTAGACCAACACCATTGTTGCTCTTAAGTTATTCTTCCACTGCTGTCGAAGAATCGCCGGCGCCCAGTGGTCGCAGTCTCGACTCTAGCGGACTCGTCGTCCAGGGCTCGAACAGGGACGGAGGCGAGCAGTGCAGCAACGGGTTCAGGTTGAAGGAGTGGGTAATGGACTAATGGGTATGGGCTGGGAGAAAGAGAGGAGCAACTGGGGCTGAGTGTTGGATGCCGGGAGGCCGAAGATTTTGAATGAAATTCCCTTGGATTTTGAATTGAAATTGAGTGGGCTGCCGATATTGGGTTGGATAAAAAGATTTTGGGCTTTACTTTTAGGCTGGAAATTAGATAACAGAAAGGGAACAATACATAAATCAGGT
>CAIGRP010097323.1:0-15418 GCA_903798385.1 Fraxinus cuspidata
TTTCGAGTAGACGGAGTTAAAAATTATACAAAATAGCTTGTTACGTGTACAATTTTAAAAAAAAAATAATAATAAAAATAGTATTATAAAATAATTTTGTTAAATTAAATATCACTTACCTGATGAAATACAATTTCGACATATTTATCTTGTAGTCGAAAATGAGAATCTTGTCAAACCTTCACACACATTAATACTCCTAAATATTTTCTTTTAGTCGGCTCATGATCTCAGACAAAACTCTCTTACAAGCATCAAAAGCAAATTTCGAAACTACAATAATAACTGAATATGTTAGTATGTCTTTTGCAATCGCAGAAATCACTAGCCATCGTCGTTCGTACTTTCGCCATAATTCAATTACTTCTTCTAAAATTCTTTTAATCGTTTTATTATTAGACATAATATAATTAAAGTAATCAAGTAATTCAGTAGAAAATGCATTTGGACTTGCGTCCGATATTTGATTATACGAAGTAGACATGCTACTACTACTAGAGAAGCCTATTGTATCATATCTACACGTACTAATGCCTTCAAATAAATTTAATATTTTAGGGTCGTCTTGTTCAATATCAGTGAAACGAGTAAGTGCATAGGGTACCCGACTAATATTTACACACATTCGTTCTGCATATAATTCATACATTTCACATAAAGTTTGTTCTAAATTTCTATAAGTGATATGTGTATTAAAAGTTAAAACTTTTGAAATCTAATCAATAACATTTTTGGTACCTAATAAATTATATCGAAGGTCCATGATGTATACTAAAGGAAATAACATAGACAAATATTCCCAATATTTTTTAAACTTTAATTCCATATAATATATAATTCACTAAAATCGGGATCATTTTTTATATTTATGAAAAGCCCTTACAATTATATAAAGACGTTCAAATATCATACAACTAGTGAGATAGTAAACTCCAGATAAAATATTTGTAGACCCATAAAAACATGTCAAGATTTTTTTAATTATAAAAGTTAAATCAATTAGATAGTGCCATCATCGTTTCTAATATGCTTATTGTTATAAAATTCAGTTATGAAATGTTTAAATCATTCGCGCGATTTTAATATTTATGCCATATGTCACTAACAAATATTTTCATATTCGTCACCCCAAATTCAACACAAAATTTCTCAAATGCTTGTTTTCTATTAAGAGAAATCGTGATATATATTAGTGCATCCCTAATTCTTTGAATTTGATTCTTAATATGTTTCAAACCATCATACACAATTAAATTAAATATATGACACACACAACAAATATGAAATAAATAACCAACGAAATCGTTCTGCAGTGTCCTACAAAATTTATCAATAAATGCCTTATTAACACTAGCATTGTCAAATGTAAAAGATCGAATTTTACTCTCGTGATGATATTCTCTAATAATATTCATAGAAGTGTTATATATATTGTTAGTGTTGTGAGGAGACTCAATAATTTTTTTATGCATACACCAAAGTGAGTCTATATAGTGTACAGTTATAGCTATATAACATTTTTTTATTAATCCATTCCCATAAATCCGAAGTTACAAATATAACACCCTCATATTTTTGCAAATCGATAATCAATTGTTTCTTTATATTAAAGAAATATTTTATTGTATCAAAACGAATAGTGTTTCTATTTACCCCAACATACCTCGGTTGAAGATATTCTTTCACGTAGAAGACGAAATATTGGTTGCCCACTATTGTTAGAGGCAATTCAGTATTGGCAACGAATTTTACCATTCCCGTCCGTGCTTCCTCATCCGAATACATCTACGCGAAAAGTGTCGTGGAAGCATAATCGACGGTTAGACTACCAATTGCAATTACGATTGACCGACAACAATAAACCCATGTTTGGTCGCACATGATTTGTAGTGACGGTTGATGTTGGTGGTACCAATACCCTTTTGTCATGTCAATCGTTGTTGATAGTATTTACATACTACTTTAAAATTTATAACTCCATCGACCACACGACCCATTGGAATCAATTTAAAGTGATCCCAACATTTTGTATTTTCCCCCTTTCGCTTCCCTCTTGCATTGTGAATATCTAATTAATATTCCTCCTTTTTCGCTTTGGGAATATCAACATCATCCTAATCAATTGGTTTATTACTTCCGTGAACATCTAACTCTGGAATATTTTTGGGAATGGGTATTTCGTTGAGACCGACAAATTCATTTCAAAATTGACTTTGTGACGTCATAGGTGATTCGGCTCCGATACCGAACAACTCTCAACAAATGAGTGTGGATCCATTTGTGAACTGTGATGAAATGTATAGAATATATATTGTAATTTGTATAGTATAGTATAGTAAGTAAGTAAGTAAGTAAATAAAGAGTATGGAAAGAAATCAAGAATTCAAAGAAAGTTTATATATAAGATTGTAATTGTAAATTTGTAGTGTGATAATTGATATTGAATAATTGAATAATTCAAATTAAAGGTAGAAATGAATGTAGTAGATCGTAATATGTGGAAGAGAGTGAGAATTGTCGTTGTAATGTTGTGTGAAAAAATTTAGAAATGGGTTAGAGTATTTATAGAGTAAAAATAAAAGAAGGAAAAAAAATTAAAATAGCCAAAATGACCACTTTTAATAATGGTAACTGAACTTTAACAGTGACCAAAATGGTAACTTTTTAAAAAGTAACACTTTTTGGTCACTATTTTCGGCGAACCATGAGCTTGGGCTCGCCTCACGAGCCGCTCGGCAAGGCACGTGCTCGAGCTCGTCAAATACGAGCCCAAGCCGTTGGAGCCAACGAGTCGCTTAACTCGTTTAACACCCCTATTTATGTGCACTAAAATGAGTTTTTGAAGAGCCGAATGTCAAAAATGATTTGTAGACCCAAGTGATATAGAGGGTGATGTTCAGGGACGTGGCTGCAAATTTCCCTTTTTTCCATTTCCTCTATTGGTTCAAGTCGTCTTAGAAATCATTTATGTCTATCCCTTTAGAATAACTTTTAAGACATAATGCTCCTCAATCTCTATGAAGAAGAAACATTTTAAGTTCATCAAATCAAATTTTAGATACAAACTTGCAATGAAATTTTTAAATAACAAACGAGTCCACTTATTTATGAATATCTATTTTCTGCCCCTCTGAAAACACTAAATATTTCTTTGGTACAATCTCTCAACTCAATTTAACAAATATATCCTCAACTCCTTTAACTGTCATTCCTTAGCATCTCCATACGTTGCACAGACTCCATAAATGTTCTGCAAAAATATTATTACACGAGAATAAATTAGATAGATAAATAAATTTTATACATAAGTGAATTCTTTGATAATAAAAATGAATCTAGTCCGCACGTGAAGAACGTAAACTCTTGGATTAACATGAGAAAGAAAGAAAAGAGAAATCGAAAAGTACTTACTCCCATGGAACATCTCCTGCAAGCAACCAGTTTCCTTCTTTGTCTTGATAAAAGATTGTATATTCAGAGCAATTTCTGTCGATTTTCAAGTCTGTGCATTGAACAAAATCAAGCAAAATAATTAGTTTCTTGAATTAACATTCTTCAGAAGAATTTATCAGCGAAAACCTTTAAAAAATGAAAACGACAATTTTTTCAAAAACACTGTTAGCCGCCAATGCTATAAGTTAGACAGTTCCTAAATGTAAAACTGGAGATAGAACCTTACATTTTCTAAACATGTTGAACAAGGTGCGTTTTAAGGGTTGGTAAGAATTAAACAGCCTTAAATCAATCTTGCGTCCAATAGCAACACCCTCCATCTTCACCTTCACGTACAAGCTCTGCCTGTTTCTTATTCCATTGTTATTGCCACCGTGATACTGGTGGAGCATTTCTTTCCTCAGTGAGTTGATAGGTGGCCAACCCACTATTTTATTTTCTTCATCATTACTCTTCCTGTCATAGTATTTGATCAATTTTAATTAGTACATATGGAAAAAGGATCTATAATCTGTTGTAATTCATATATTTTGTTTTGTATGTAATAATAAATAAGCAAAATCAAAGCTTACTTATTGTCTGTGCTACTTGTCAGTCTCCTGCGATCATCTTCTTCCCCGTTTGGCTGTCCACTCCATAAAAGCAAACACAATTTCTTATTTTCAATTTCGTCAGCTTCTGCAAATTTACACTTCTGTTTTAGGTTGGAAACTGCTTTCATGGGAGTCTGGTTTGGAAGTGCAAGACCCAGTTCGAGCTCCATCTTATTAACTACAGCAAAAAATAAGAAGAAAACCCTTAAAAAAAAAAAAGCTAAAAAGGATCAGAAATATATGCAGGGTTTTTGTTAATTAATTAAAGTGTAGCTTAATTTATTTTGAAGTTTGAGGTTGTTCAGTCTTTATATATATACACACACGCACAAATATAGTGTCGTGTGTGTTCATTTGTGGGGAAGAGAGGAAAATGAGGATTGTCGTATGAGAAGGAGAAAAATTAATAGACGGCATTGAAGTTGGGTCGGCCAAAAGGGGAGCACTGATTCGGACAGCGTAGAAAAACGGTGTGCTAACGTTTTAGGACCGCTTTTCCCGCCTTCTTTTCAACGTTCATCCCACCTTGTCTCTTTGTCCCCAAGGTTACAATTATCTCACTACGTGTTCCACATAAGTCGACCTTAGTCATCTAACGTATTCAAAGAAAGTCGACTAGAAGATGGTCGACTATTAGTTATAATTTAAGAGATGAAAGTTACTCTCGAAAATCATCTTTTCTATAAGAGCTTAAACGCGTACATAAACTTCATAAAAATCATATAAAGATTAGGCATTTGTTAAATAATAAACTTGGCGATATGGAGCATTGGCAACATTGTGTTTATAATGAAAGTGGGTTTTCCTCAATTTTGTGTTTTAAACCCTTGAGTAGGTCATTAATCTCACTTTTCACGAATTATAGGACCCAACGTTGTTGAATATATGTAAACATTTAATCCTTTAATATTTACAATTTAAACACTTAATAATTTGGTGGTTATGGGTGTTAAGGTAAAAGAAAGCTCAATTTGATTTTAAATCTCTTTGCTATGTATTTTTAAAAAAAAAAAAATCCGGGTGACACACGACATATCGAAATCTTAAATAACAATATATAAATTTTGTCATCTCTAAATAATTAAATTTTTAATGAGGTAAATATTCAGTCAACTTCATTAATTCATCTGTACCACGTTTTGCAGCCATTTGCAATACATAGGAAAAAAGTAAGAATAATTAATATTGTGATGCGTGATGAGATTTGATGACCATTGTACGTTAGGTAACTGGCAGACAACCTTAAACAACTCGAACAAAAATATTTTAGTTTCGAAATGTAGGGAAATTGAATAGTATTTTTATTAGACAAAACAGTCTTAAATAAATGATTTTATCATGTTAGAAAACTAAAAAAATATTTAAAACTCAGTATCAATCTCACTATCTAGAGCTATTTTAGAACACATACAAATGTTTTTGGAACGTTCGTGAGTTGAAAAGAATGAAATTAGACAGGACTACAAAAAAATGAAGTTGAAAAAATCTTATTTGTTGTATTGTTTAGCATCTGTCTAGTATTATATAAGAATTTTCTAAAAGAATTCACGTAAACGTGTAAGTGGTAATAATTAAAAGAATCCTTTAATTGGTTTGTGCGTTCATATATAAATTGTTCAAATTGAATATGTAATCAATCGTAAATAGACTTATAGTGTGTGAAAACCCTTCTTTGGTTGGCACCATTTGTTGGCCGTGATTCCAAGATTCAAAATTAGTGTGAATATGAGATGTAAACATTTTATTATTTACGGCGCGAATATTGTTTATCATTAAAGAATTGAATGAAAACATAACATCGAGTATCAATGATTAATAAAGTCATTCAATGCCTTGTTTTCTTATTATTTTGACCAATCGATCGAATTTTACGTGTGATATTTAAATCCACAAAACATTGATGGCACGGTCACTTCATGTCATATTTTTATTTGAATTTAAATAGCATGTTTGAAAAAGTGGCACAAGGACTAAGATTCCTTTTCTATGTAAAGAGGCAAATGAAAACATTTGCAATCAATTTCAAGATCCTTAGTTAATCTAATTAATTGGTTTTATTTGTAGATAAACTTTGTCTTAACACGTTTCTATTAGGGTGACAATATGATGATTAGTGTTTCTTAATTTTCCGTTGAATGCAACTTAATTGTCATTATGCAAAAGTGAAGTTTTTTTTTACTAGGTTTCATATTTAAACATTTTCGACGTGTCGAAAACTTATTGTCAAACAACTTATGATGAGTTGCTTGCTTTTGCACGCCCTACAGTGTATTAAATTTCTAATTTGGTCCTTGTAAATATCGAGTTCATTGCTTCTAGCCTTCAAGCTAAATTTAAATTCATGAGACCCAAAAAGAAAAAAAAAATCAACTTACTTAATTTAAATTATTAGTTTAATTTTTTATTTTTTTAACTAATTTCTAGAGTAAAAAAATCCAACTAGAAAACATGCATTTAGAATATGATTTCAATTTTCTTGTGACAAATTTATACACCAATGTATTTATCGCTGAGTGATTTCATAGTTTCGCCACCGTAGCAACATATATTTGGTTGATGATATACCGGCAAAATTAGTCGCTATTGATTTGCAATTCTTTTTATATGTTTTATAAAATTAGTGAGGATTTTTCTAGAGAATCTTCGCCTGGTAGGTCCCACACAAAATCCATCGCCGACGACCATAATTTTTTTTAAAAAATAAAAAATTTGTGAAAATGGGTAAACAAGTATTTGAGGGACCGAACAAATCTCTATATATTTATGGAACTGTAGAAGCAATTAATCCCACAAATCATGCTAAAAACAGTCCTAATTACCGTATCATCTTAATTATCATGATATCAACAAAGCCAAAAATCATGCCCTTGACTTCTTGATTAGGTTAAAAAGTCTATTAGTCACCAAATTTTCAAAATTTGTCACTATAGTCACCGAAGTTACAAAGTTGTTCCAATTAAGTCACTACTAAGTATTAATTAACATAGTTGTTAGTAAGTTTAATGGTTTTGTAAAGGCATCTCACAAGCGTTGCTTATGTAGCTGACGAAGTTGGCAAGATGACAATAGTAAACTAATAAAACGTCTCTTTCATACTCAATTTTATTTCATAACAGTCATTTAGATATTTTTACTATTTTTCATTTATCCCATCAATTTATTCACTCAATAGAGATATCATAGCGATTTTGGAAATTAATTTGATTGAGTTTATGCCCAGTTGTCATTTTCATTTTCTTCATTTCTTGCTGTCAGGTACATTACTAAATCCATGAAATCGACTAATGAATATGTGGTTAGTGACTTAATTGAGACAACTTCATAAGTTTAGTGACTATTCGTGCTTAAAAATAAGATTGATAACTTAAGTGATACATCTTGAAAGTTGTGACCAAAAGGTTTTTAACTCTAGACTACACAAGCTTAGAATCTTTGGGTCGGAGTAACAATCTCATACCAATAATATAATTCTCTAAGAGTATACTTTCATTCACTTCTAAACATCTTGTCTAGTCTAGGCTAATCTCGATTAAG
Organism: Fraxinus cuspidata; assembly: GCA_903798385.1. NCBI lineage: Eukaryota > Viridiplantae > Streptophyta > Magnoliopsida > Lamiales > Oleaceae > Fraxinus > Fraxinus cuspidata. The sequence continues at coordinate 7,581 of CAIGRP010097323.1, forward strand.
GTGTACTTCAAATCTCTATATCAACAAACTTCACATATTTGTGATGGTTTCAAAAATATATGTATATACATATGCATAGAGGTGTCAACTTTGACGAGATAGTTTGAGCTACTGTAAAAGTTTAGATCACTAATTGGCATGCTTTTAGGACAGACCAATAGTCTTGCCGAAAATTTCACATGTCCTCGCCAATTAGCTCGAACTAGTAATTGAGACGGATCGATACAAGAGTGGCTTTGGACAAGTGGATCGGTACAAATGTGGCTTCGATGAAATTTAGCGTGTCTACATATATAGGGTGGCGTTGTGTGGGAGACTATTAAGGGGGTAGGTGTGGGGAAATACAGTAGAAAATGCAAGATATGTTTTTTACTTGCTTGGTTCGATAGAAAATGTGAGTTGAAAGTGTGGGGTACTATTATTGTGATTGTTGGGGACTTTAAAGGGGTGGCTTGTGAAGTTCACGTGGACACTGCGTCAAAGCACAACATGTTAGTCCCCCACCTTTTTTGTGGTTTATATTATACGTAAAGAAAATTGAATTGTCAATAGTCAACATATTGTTCAAAGAGCAAATTCGTCTTCAACTTTTCAGTACGGTTACACAATTAATTTCAGCCGAAAAAAATTGTTTAAATCTCTGTTAAATCGACGTGTAAACCATGTGCAAACATGTTTATTTCGTATGTATGATCATCAGTTTAAGTTGTGACACAATATATAATTTCATAAAATTAGGCACGTGATAACCACGTGACGATTTCTAACAAAAAAATTACACAATATTTGAAAGTATGTACGCTGAACAGGAGTAATCGAATCGGAATTGGTAGATTGCACGTGTGGTGGAACCCAATGGGACACTAGTGAATATAATGTCTTAGTTTTGGTCATCGGTTGGACATCATGAAATACAGAGACTACAGCTCAGTGAAATAAAAGAGAAACATGTTATATCATTTTCTTGCTCGTTCAAAGTCCTCCTTATATTAGCTCTAACAAATATTGTATCATCATATTATAACTAAGATTGCTAGTGACCTTCAAATCTAATTGAGACTCAACGCGTCAACAGATGTCACTTGCACTCCTCTCTAATTGTGTGTCACCTGTGCACTTGAAAAGTTCGCATTAGACGTGCAAGACTGGAGCCTTTTCAAACATAAAAGGGTGGAAAGAATGTGATTATACATGCTTCGATGCTCAAGACAATCCAAAAGAATGAGAAATATATTTGGTGCAGGAGTGATCCGTAAGGAGAGAGAAAATATTGGAGTCGGGTTTATATTGTAGAAAGTAATATCAAAGTGGTGACCAGTGAGTATGTAAAGGCGACAGAAATGAACTCAGACTCCATGGATGCTTTATGTGGTCTCATTCCGATGGCTGCTAGTCAAGTTTCATCATATCACAATGTTGTGTCATAGGCATCAATAAGTCCGCAGTCCCCACACTCTCCTATACGATAATAGAATTTTCGTATTCAACCTCCATCGTAGGTAACGCTGCATCAATGACTTTTCATGTGGCTCTGTAAGTCAGAATCACTATTTACATAAGGGTTGCGAATTGACCACTACCGCTTCTATCACGAAGACCCATGTTATATGGTTAAGCATTAAGAATCCAGAAATCGTTTCGGAGAAAGAAAGTGACAATCGTACGCCTATTTACCTAACCTCGGAGGCTATATCGACAAGACGTTGGGATGTTCTACACTGCCTAGGAGGGCACTTAGGTGACATGCATCTTGCATATCATTATCATTATTATTTTATTTTATTTTACATTAATAGATTCCAACCAAGTTAATGCATCTATGAGGATCCTAAAATGTATTGGGTAACTCAACTCATAAGCCAACAAGCTTTAGGCTCGATGATAGTAGCTAAAGGATGATTCACGTGGACTTGTAATTTTTTTGGTTGAAAAAACAAACCCAATTCTATAATAATTGAACCGTTCATGTAGATGGATTTATACCTATACATAAATTGAAAATTATATAGGATCCATGTATCAAAGTTTTTGAGAGTGTCAAAAGTACAAAGCATAATGTTCTTATCTATATATTTATCCATTCATGGTCCCCATTCTAGAAATCAAAGAGTTCAAATGAAAGTGAGTGTGTTCCACTTGGGATTTGAAGATAAGAAGCCTGCTGGATTGAAAATGAGTGTGAAGTGCAGTTCAAAGTATTTATCTTGTCATGTCTCATTCATTCACAGATCATGTATCACTCACTCTATTCCAACTTATGTATCTTTTATGCATTCATATTTTTGTGATTATTATAGGACTAATGTAGTAATGTGTCTTTATTAATTCAATGCCAACACGTAGGAGAATGATCTCATGAATCCCCGCGCATCAAGGTGAACACGGCATTTCCTATCGAGACATGTTGTACATGGAATTAATTTTGGGGAGAGACAAGTTGACATACGACGATTATAAAGATAAAAGTCAACAAGTTGACCAAGTCATGATGAAGGCCAAGCATTTATAAGTTGAAATCACTAGATGATAACTATTTTGGATGACTTCTAGGATTTTTAAGTTTATGATATCCATAGAAAACTTCTAGTGAAATCTTGTTGAATCATCTTATTAAAAAGTTCAGAGTTGTTAAAAAGAACACGTTGTAGTCATTTATATTTAGTTTTGAACATATTTATTTACATGCATATAAGATTCAAATTTTGTTAAAGGTCTACACGTACACAATTTTTATAAATATTTGGTAGTGAATTATGAATTCAATATCCCTACTTGTTCTAATATCATATTGAATCAGTTCATCTAAAAGTTTAAACCGTTAAAAATCAAACAATTTATTCATTTAAAACTTTAGTATTCGACAAGTGGATGTGAACAAATGTGTTCTAAAAACCACTTGTCATGTGAATATGACGCCCATATAAAACATGGGTCTCCGATTCTAGCACCTTGATTGTTTTCATTGTATTTAAACAAGAAAATGTGAAAAGCAAAGGTACCCACAATGCTTCCTCAAATGGAGAATCCCACAAACTTCCTCATTTCCGTTGTCGAGCCATTTTATCATTTGACTGATAAATAAGATTCTTGATTTGATTGATAAATGGTTTCTTTCCAAAATTAGAAAAAAAGCAGATTCATGAACCATTTATACATTTTAATTAGATTCAATGTTGTCTTGTCCATTGATTAGTTTTTTTCTAGTCAAGAATGTATTTTCTTTCGTAAACAATCATTCTTGCTAATATCATTATCAATTATTTATCAAACATTTGTCAATTAAATTAAAGTAGAGCACCTAGTTATAGAAAAACAGTGGGTTGAATTGGATGAATCTGTCAAGTCAAGAAAAATGTACATAGCAGCAAGGATGATGCATCGCCTATGTATCGTTCTTGCTTGGAACTGGACCTTCGACTAGGCATTCTACCTTTGTCAAATTGAAATGAAGCATTGTGCTCAAACAGTTGACTGTTCGCTGGCCAGCAACTTCCATACACGAATATACGTTATTCTTCATATCTGGTTCAATCTCACAAGCCATCGCAGGTTGTTTAGCAAAGAGAACAAAGTAAATGAGAGAAAATTATATTGGTTGAAAAAGAACCTACGTACCATTCTCAAGATAGAAAATGATAGATTTTTTCTCACGCATAATTTGATCAAATCTCTTATCGTTCAGTTTATTGCAGATGCAAAGATTACATAAGTAGTGTCATTCTAATAAGATGACCGACTTCTACATTCTCGTAGTCATATCAAATGTTTTGCTATAAAAACATCACCGATTTCACTAAAGTGATAATAGTCGCAATCACAACACACAGAAGTATAAGAATATAAATACATCTTGACTTTTATGCATCAATTAATATGTTATTTGTTTCAATCCTTGATTTGATATTTCATTAGCTTGGAGTATTATAAATACATTATTAAAAAAGGTAATAGAAATGTATTTGATTGTAGATTCATGAATCTAAAGTATCATGATTTACTATTTTAAATTCCTTTTTAGTCACTTTCATGTAACTAGCCAAAAGTTTGCTCAAACAAATTAAGATGGGAAATGAGTTGGGAGAATATAAGACCAAGGATTGCCCAATGCATTATTAATGTAATGTTACGTCTAAATATTCGTTGAATTGTTTCATTAAAACAACGCTTTGAAATAAGGTAATGTAAGACGAGAAGATGAATGTCTAACAAGACATACATACTATTCCTCTTGCAAGATTTGTAATTTGATCCGTGAATGGACACACAAATACTTATCTAATTACACATTTCACATATTTTTTAGCGAAGAAAGTAAAAACAAAATAAAATTCGATTATGCTTAAGAATTCAATTAAAAATAGAAAAAAAAAATTGACTGTGCACGGATTAAAATACTTTTAAGACTCATTTTGGTATAAATTGTCAAACTTCATTTTCAATCAATAAAATCACAAGTATTATCTACTTATACGCCACTCATTTTTATTTATTTAGAAATTAAACCGTTACAGATTCTTCACAAATGGAGGTTAAGTAATTTTCAAGAAAAAATAATAATTTAATTTAATTCTCTAAATAAATATGTTTATTCCCTTGTTTGGTGATGTTTCAAATTAGATTTTTAGCAGATTTTGATAAAAGTTGATGGAATGTATGATTGAAAAATTGTGGAACCTATAAAATATGTGATTGATGTTAATTATTGACTTTGATTTAAATTTTAATCACCACCAAACATGGGGTTAATTTCTCTCTTTTAATAAAACCGGAAGTCCAACGGACAGAACTCCAAAAGAGCAGTCCAATACAGGGCCAAAATCAGCTCCAAACAGAGCCCGATGCCTAATGTGAGATTGGGATTTGGAGTTGGGCTTGGGTAGTAGGTCTGATAGGGCTTGAAAAGAAGAAGTGCAGCCAATGGCCCAATCGAGAATTCTAATTTTTTTTTTTTTTTTTTCAAAAATAACTGGACATTCGAGGCAGGATATGGACCTTATTCCTCCTATTCGCCACCCGGGGCAGCAAATCCTGCACCAAAATCACCCATCCTTACTCATCTTCGACGAAAATTAGATAATTCATACGAGAGAGAGAGTGTTCGTGGCTCTATCCAGAAACTTATATGCTGAAATAGTAATTTATTTGATGCATTTCAAATAAACTGGTGGGATAAACGTGCGTTACACGTTAATTGGATGATGTTAAAAATAAGTGTGTAACAAAATAAAAAATAAGTATCGACATACAAATTATATTTACAAACTCGAAATACAAATACAAACTAATTTGAGGATTCTTATGCAATCCATTCACAATATGGTTTATGTTTTAAAAAATATATATTATCTTGATTCAACTTTGAAAATAAAAAAAATTGTAATAAAAGAAAATGTTTCTNCAAATACAAACTAATTTGAGGATTCTTATGCAATCCATTCACAATATGGTTTATGTTTTAAAAAATATATATTATCTTGATTCAACTTTGAAAATAAAAAAAATTGTAATAAAAGAAAATGTTTCTCACTATTAAAAAAAAAAAATCTCTGTACGCGCAAGAAGGTGAAGGATTTTTTTTTTATCCATTCCCAGCATTTACCAGTTTCCCCCATCCTTTTTCTAATGAAAAATTGATCTGTTTAATCCATGATTCTCTTTCCATATATAAAGTAATAAAATCAATAAAACCCAATATTTTTAGAAATATCGATCCCATGAAATTTGAACGAAAGATTATAGCCTAAATGAGGTGAAGTATTAACCAGCAAAATTTGCAATCAAATATAAATAAGAATAAAAAATGGCGATTATAATAAGTAAATGAGACGGAAAAAAATGGAGAATATAATTGAAAGTAAAATAAGAAATGCCAAATCTATGGAAACTTACAACATCACCCCTGACCAATCCCGAGTTGGTAAGCCAGCTTAACAAAAGTCTTGGCACAATTATTCTTTACAGAACCATACACAACCGATGTTTTATCTCTGTCAAACGAAAATTTCTTGATAAAATTAAAGCAAGCGTATAGAGAGAATAACGTAAGGAGAAAAAAAAAATTCAAAAAACAGAAGAAGAAATGAGAAATCTTACACGTCACTGTGGGGGAATATAGAGAATGGATGAGTAAAGACATATGGTTGGTTGAGTGGGAAAATCGAGAAAAATGACGGAGAGTTGTGTGTGTGGGGGAAATGTTGATAGGCGAAAAAAAACTGAATTATGTAGAAATCGTGACACGTGGCGCTCAATTCTTTGGCTCTTTTATATTGTAGTGATGCAAATTGAGAAATTTGTTTATTAAAACTTATAATTATTTTTGTTAAGTACAAGTGAAATATTACAAGAGGAAAAATGATGTGTGTGTATACTCAATCCTATAACCAGAGAGCACTAAAAGTGAAAGAGTATGGCTATTTGCATATCATTGTGTACATATTGATATACAAATTGATGATGTGGAAAAGAGAGAGAAAAAGAAAGAAAATAAGTCTGTATATAATTATGTACAAATAGCATTAGTCAAGTTAAAATTCAATAAGGGGTAAATTTTCATGAGCGATCATGAACTTCTAACAAAAATTTAACAGTTTTGCTACACTTATATCATGATTGACAACTTTGTTTACACTTTATGATGTAGTACATAGTTTTGCTATTAATTTTAACATTTAAAATAATCAACGATCTCGATTTTACACATCATGAAATGTTATCCATAATGTACAAGTAGCTTAATTCAAAATGTAATTGTCCTTACACTTTAATATGTCTCGGTTGCATCACCGAGTTTCAATTAGGTCATTGGAATTACATTTGGTCTTAGATTTGATCCACGTGACATCTTCCTTCTCCAAAATCGATCAAAATCACTTTTTGGTAGTCATAATTTAACAAATCCACTACGTAATTATTTCGTGCCAGTTCAACTTATAAGTTACAACTGCCTCACGTCATAAGGTGTTAAAAAAAAAAATCTCTCTTAAATTTTAATTTACTCATTGTCATGATTATCAATTTACTGTTTAGCATTTATAAAAATCCACGTAATGATTACATGAATATTAGTTTCAATATGTTAGCTTAATTTAACTTTAAGTGATCCATTAAGACAGAGTCAAGTTAAATGACCAAAAATGAACTTTTACGGTAAGTTCAATCAACTCAACTTATTCGACGTAGATTTTTCTAAAATTATTTTCAATCACTTGTACCCCCAACTCTTCTCTCCTAAAAAATAATAAATAAATAATTTTCACGAAAAAAATTCGTATCAAACAAAATTCATGACCTAAACTTTTCGGTCAATTTTGAGAAAGTATTCCTTCAAGTCAATGTGTGTGCAATTAACCAAATTTGACCAATACTTTTCTTTAACCCCACCCGTGCCTCTAGGGTGGGTTAAAGATTAATTGCAGATAAAATTATGTAAACCTATTTCTCTTGTGAGATTAATACTTAGATATATTTATTTCCTTTCAAGTGAGGAATAAAACATTTCAAAACTTATATATAATCTAAATTAATTTCTAATTTGTTTTGGTTCGGCTAGAATAAAATATTGTTTACTCTAGTTTAGTTAGATATAACCAATTTGTGTTATCTACGTAGGTTGAAAACTAATTTTTTATCTTTCATAAATAAGTTGGTGCTTCAAAAAACGCGTTTTGAAAAATAGGAAAACTATTTTCAACAATCTCAAAATAGATATTCAAAACACAAAACTCAAAATGAATTCAAAACTCAAAACACAAAACTGAAGCACAAAGAGAAGAGGCCCTAATTGTTTTGTGTATATAATTACGAATTCTACTATCTTTGACAAAGATTTAAAAATA
>CAIGRP010097325.1:0-56878 GCA_903798385.1 Fraxinus cuspidata
AATTTCTATTTCTAACTAAAAACAACTTCAAGGAAATTGGCATGAATCAAGAAGATTATTTTTCTATATATATGATTACGTGTGTCTATATGTATATAGTTATGATTTATTGATTTAAATTATATAATTACGTGCGTCTATATATGTTGATTATAGTTAATTATGATTGATTAATTTAAATTATATGATTACTATAATTACATGTGTCTATATATGTATATAATTATGATTGATTGATTTAATTGTATGATTACTACAATTACATGGTCTTTATATGTATAATTATATATAATTATGGTTGATTGATTTAAATTATAATATTACTATAATCACATGCGTCTATGTATGCATAATTATACGTAATTATGGTTGATTGATTTAAATTATATAATTACCATAATTACGTACATCTACATATGTGTGTGTGTGTTTGTAACCATGAAATAATTACGATAATTACGTGTCTATATGTATATAGTTATGATTTATTGATTTAAATTATATAATTACGTGCGTCTATATATGTTGATTATAGCTAATTATGATTGATTAATTTAAATTATATGATTACTATAATTACATGTGTCTATATATGTATATAATTATATAATTATGATTGATTGATTTAATTGTATGACTACTACAATTACATGGTCTTTATATGTATAATTATATATAATTATGGTTGATTGATTTAAATTATAATATTACTATAATCACATGCGTCTATGTATGTATAATTATACGTAATTATGGTTGATTGATTTAAATTATATAATTACCATAATTACGTACATCTACATATGTGTGTGTGTGTGTGTTTGTAACCATGATTGTCCAATACTACACACAACTCATAAACAATTATTTGAGGTCAAGTTCTTTCATACGTGTTTTATGAAATCCTCTTCAAATTTATGAAGTGTAGTCATACGGCATATGTTAAATCGTTTTTCATACTTTAAAATAAGGAATTCGATTTATGAATATGATATGGGTCCTATATGTTTAAGTTCAATGAACCGGAGTTTAGTAGCGCTACGCACGGGAATTATAGCAACGAAGTACGATTCTTAATTCACGTATCTCCCTATGTATGTTTATGATTATATGCGGGGATTATGGCCAACGAAGTTCAGTTTCTAATCCTCGTATCTCCTTGTGTACATTAAGAATTCCCAAATTGTAAATATGAATTATGATTTATGTGGCTCACTTATTAGGATTTTATCTCATTATTTATGATTGAGGTTCAAGGCATTGAAGTTTGAAAATGGTCTCTGGTTGTAAATAAAGATGTTATTAAACAATTTATTAATTACTTTTATAATTAGTAATTCTTCTTTTTCAATTATCGAAATTGAGACAAAAGCTATATTTTTATGAAAGTTAGGTTTTTAGTTTAAGATACATATTTAATGACTCAAAGGGGTCATTACACTTGCGCTTTCGTATTAATAAATAATATTTTTTCATATTGGGAAATGGTTATTGTTTTAATTTTTTATAGTTATGGGGCATTTTAATTAGCAGTATTATCTAATATTTGTTTATTATTTAGAAATTATTTATTTATTTTTAAAAACCGGTTTGACCCTTTAATCCTTTGACCATTTCGCTTTTCCAGGTCGAAAACGCACGGTCCGGAATTTAAAACAAGGTAAAATCTTAGAAGTGAAAGGTAAATTGTTTGGATGCAAATCATAGGATGCTACAAGCAGACACATCAATTATCGCATTCAGATGTTTTGTTAAACATGTAACCAATGACATTATTGTTCTCCAAAAAGACTGCCCATTGGGCATTTGAACCACCTTTCCCACTGTATGCTGCAAGCACTCAAAAATCCAAAAAGAACATTTTATTCGAAAAGCAAGGAGTCGAGTAAAAAAGAAACACAACAGAATTATGTTTTCTGACCATTCACAAACAATGGCATGTTTTCATTTAATAAGACATTAACCAGACCTTATAGGCATAAACTTGGTTAACTTCACGAGAAATGCTAGAGAAAAATTACAAACTAAAACAAATTGAATAACACCAATAAATTTTCAAAAACGCTAAATAAACTGCAACATTTTCACCCACCGACACTGAAATATAATTAGGAATTTCCAGGAGATGATGCCAAATTAAGTGAGATATGTGCATTCCCAAGTGTAGTTGGTAAATCAGTCTTATTGCCCCAAAAAGTTCAAATGGCAAAGTTCCTGAATGAATTCATGAGGCCTGTAATATCATCCATAGTGTATAAATAAAGGTATCTACGTGTAAGTATCCAAAGTCTCATAGCACAGAAACATAAGGCTACAAGGCAGCTTCTGAACCAGCAACTTATGGATTTCATATATTGAAATTGCAGCATATATCCACCAAATTATTCCTCCCCTAACAATTTATATGAATGCACGCACAGACATTGATCTCAACAGCACCTATTATCTAAAAGAACTCAACTTATAATCAACAAAATAAAAGAAAATTCCAACCCTACCTGATCTCACCACTGCTGGCATCAGCTACAGCATCCGATTCCAGAGCCGCCGCCACTAGAGTCGGACCAGGAACTAACCCCGAACCCGCCTGCTCCTGAGTCAATGCCTCCTCCTTCCGGCTCCTCCCCCGGAAGCTAAACCAAAGACTACGACAAACCGGAAAAGCCGATAACGCCGTAAACGCTAACCAAAACCGTCGAGCCCCCAACCCAGGCGGCGCAGTCCATATGAAGCGAAACTTAGACCGAAACCCGAGAAAAATCAACCCGGTCCAACGCGGCCGCCATGACCACCCGATCACCAACCCAATCATCACCGCCACCCAAATTGGCACCGCGCAGACCAATATATCCACAAACGTCTCCATTACTGCCGGATTTTTAATAAATTCCATCATCCTATTCCCTTCAATCCATCTCCCTTCCATTATTTAACCAAAATTTTTTCCAAACTCTTTACAACAGATCTGAAATTTTTGATTTCAAACCTGTCATAAATTGGATGAGAGAAATTGTAAAGGCAGAATTATTCCTCGGGCATTGAATTTCGCTTCGTGCAATATGCAGAAATTGAAGAAAAATCAGATGGAAGAGACCCGTTCAAAGGTAAAAGGACACAGAGTGTTTTGCATTTTTGTACAATTTTCATGGAATGTACAACTGTTGAAGCACAATGTATCAGACGTATCATTTGCATTAATTTGAAAATGAGTCATATTTGTTTACATTTGAATGGGATAATTCTATATAGCCACAGAGGTGAAATTGCTAATTATAGTAATTAAGCTCTAGTTTGATTTTTCATAGCGCAAAATAATAAAAAAAAAAATTATATATATACACACTAAGTTCACGCTTCATTTTTTCAGAAAAAATATATTTTTAATTTTATATATTTTTTATAAAATAATATTATACGTAAATTCAATAATTTTAATCATAAAAAATCATTTTCTTAAAACAGGTAAGCAATTCACGGGGTTGAAACCAGAGGCAATGTTGGTGCGTTGGCAAGATTATGACGGTTAATCTGTTATTAAATCTTATTTTGTTATATTAGCACTCGAGAAACGAAGCGTGATAACAGGCTGCGCTGTGAAATGCCGAAATGGGAAAAATTTTCTTCTTACTTTAAGGCGTTTGGGCTACACGACTATTTACTGCGCTTCGGGAGCTTTAGTTGAGAATAGAAATTTAAGTAAAGATGCCTTGTTTGTTGGGAATATTCCTCTTGGATCAGGTAGTTGTTAATGTACCAGAAGACTTTGTTCCACCAGTTACATCTCTCGTTTGAAAATTTGGACATGGTGGATTCAATAACCCTATCTAACACTTGATATGATCAAGTTATCTTGCATTTAATTAATTTCATTATTTAATGATATGTAATTGTCATTTAGATTGATACTTAATAAGTTAATTTCAAATTTAAAAAAAAAGCAAATTTTTTTTTTTTTTAAATATGTTTAAGCTTATCAAACATCCTCAAAGTGCCTCACTCCTGTAGAAGATTTTTTTTTCTTTCTAAAGACTCCTAAAAAGGCACTTCTTTTGGCAAATTTAAATAATTAAAAGTAATTTTTTTTTAGTTTTTGTGCTAGGCCGAACATACTCTAAATGAGGTCGAAATTTGTACTCCTTATTCGACTTAATACAAACAAGTGCACGACATCAAAACAAGTTAGTGTGATAGAAGTATTAACCCCCGATGATCCTATATTTAGCTTTGAAATTAGTTAAATACAACTTTAATTGAATAAGTTTCGAGTTGTCATTGCCTTTTACTAAGCATATGTTTAGCTCATGTGTTATAAATTATTTATAAACACTTATGTCACTTTTGTTCGCGTATTTCGAGTTTTTCAAAATTACTAGTCACTTATTCGCTATTCATTTTTATCTATTTATAATTTAAGTCATTTATAAACAATTCTCAAGCAAAATTAAGCCCTTGTTTGGTGAAAATTAAAATTATATTTTTAATAGATTTTGATAAAAGTTAATGGAACGTGTGGTTGAAAAGATGTAGGACAAATGAAATATGTGTTTAATATTGATTATTTAATTTTGACTTAAATTAAAATCTAATTTTAATCAATATCAAACATGAGCTAAATCCACTAAAATCAAATTAGGAAAAGCTTTTAAAAGATTCTAAATCTCTGAGAAAATTCGAGACTATAAAAGCAATACAACACACTCCACCTATGTTTTTTCACCTTAATCCTCAAATTCTCGTAATAGGGATAGGCACTTCCAGCGAAAGAAACTACAATCGAGGTGGTTGATTAACTACTACTACATGCTTGATTTAACGAACCTAGCTCGTGGCTCGTTACAAACAAGCCGAGCTTCTGCTCGGATCATTACTCGCGGGTCGAGCTCTGCTCGGTCGTGAGCTCGTGGGTCGAGTCGAGTTTCGGCTCGCGAGCTCGTCTTTTTTTTTTATATAAGATAAGCCTTTAAAAAAAATTTAGATTTGGATGAGATAGTGGGCGAGCTCGTTGGCTCGCCCGCGAGCCGCTTGTTGTGGCTCACCTAGCGAGCTGCCCTTCTTAGCTCGTGCTCAGGCTCTTTTTTTACGAGTCCGAGTAGCTCATGGCTAGTTTTTGACGAGCCTAGCCAACGAGCCGCTCTACTCGGTTGCCACCCCTAGATTTAACTATCAATGTTCTTAACTTGTCGAACCATTTATTTCCAGTAGGGTTAAGCCAATGAACATCATATATCTCTATGAAGTTGCAAATATGTAAAACAACATTTCAATAATAATAATTTAAAACTTTTCAAAAGGTTCCTTAAATTTACTCTTCTAGCATTTTGAAATGTAAATCAATAATTAAATTATTATAATCAATATGTTCTAACACACATTTCTCAATAAAAAATCGCTAGTCTATTAAATCTCTTTGTGACATTATTGATCGAAGGTAAGATTTATCAACTCTAACTTTGATGAGCTTCATTCCACATAGACAACTATAACTAGAATAGTCAATAATATTATATAAGTGATTCACACATTTGAAACAGCAATCCATCAACTTTATATAATATAATATAGGGATGACAGCGGGACGGGTATAGGATAGGTGGCCATGCCCACCACGTTCCATCTGATATTTGTGTTACTTTCTCTCATCCCTATACTCAGTTAAAGTTGGATCGGGGCAAGGGGCAGGTTCCCTACCCCATTTATCACCCCCATTTTATTTATTTATTTTATTTTTTGCTTTTATTATTTTTATGTCTTTAGTCAGTAAATATTATTACTTTTTATTTTATTTGATAAAAAAGTTAAATTCAAAGTTACCTTTAAACCAGGCGGAAACTATGATTCCCATACTCACCCTATATCCGCTTGGGAGCAATGACCGCGCCCCGTACCCACCCCATTTACCCAATTAGACAGTAATTCTCGTCCCATTTGAGGTAGGTTCCCATGTACATCGGGTTTTTTCTCATCCCTAATATAACACCTCAATTGCCTTTATTGTCTCTTTTCGTAAACATCTCATAATTTTCAACTCAAAATTAACTTTTGCCTATCAATATTAGAATCCATATCGTACGGAATATTCTTCAATCTTGTCATAAAACATTTCAAACAATCATCATTCGCCAAAAATATAATTTTTTTTTCAAATCTCCAAAATATTATACGATACACTTTTTAACATTTTTAAATGTCTGAGGGTTATTTCATATTTTCATCAAGTGAATTAAATTAAGTTTTAATCTTATTCCTTTAATATTTTCAACTCGATTTTTCCAACGTGTTTGTGATAGTACTGGCTTACGTGTCATGTCTTCCACATTATCTTGCAAGACTTTACACTGATTTGTAGAAAATGAAAATAATGTATATAAGAATTATACTATTCTAAAAATGATTAACCCTTTATACATAGAATGTATTGTCATTGTGCAGAAAATTTTTCAAAAGTATTCAAATAGCCTTTGCATAGATTATGAATTCTGCTTAGTAGGGACTTAAACGCAGGAATGGATTTTCTCAGAGTCAGACCACGCCTTATGACGAAAGGGGGAGAAAGGACGGATCACCTGTCGATCTGTGATCAAAGAAAACTATACCTGAAGAATGGGATACAGATTGACAAGCACAAAAGCCATATCTCATATCTATTAATTAATCTACGCTCATTGATGAGACGGCGACATAGAGAGAATAAAGTATACCTNAGTCACTTTTTAGTTGATTTTTAGATGATTATGTCAATAATCCAATTAATCCTATGTTTGAATTTCACAGTATTTCAAAGCAATAACGTAATGAACACCATGAATGATCATGGAAAAAACCCTTAGCAAATGATCAAAAAACTCCGGCCACTTTGCCAGTCAATAATCCACTATAAACAAATTAACTTACCGTATGTTCCAGACCCGACTAACTCTTAGTCCCCTCTGACCTTATTTTCTAGTTGTCACCCTTGTTCCTAGTGGACTACTTGCTCCTCACACCAAATCTCGATTTCTAGTATATCACATTGGCCTCCTAGACTGTGTGATCCTTATACTAGCTCCCGACTCCTGATATATCACCTTGGCCCTCTTAGATTGTGTGTTTTTCACACCAGCTTGTGACCTCTGGTATATTACCTAAGCCCTTCTAGAATACATACTAGCTCCCAATCTTTGATACTGTTTATATCCGGTGGATTAGGTGGTTTTATGTTTGATCTAAAGATTATGTATATTTTGATATGTGGTTCAATGTGGAACAATATGGTTTATCAAGAAAATATATTTTAAAAGAACTTATAGATCAACTAATATGTGGTGGTTGAGTTTTGGAATTAATGAATGTTTTGGATCATCAAATAATTGATCTTTATGAAATAAATCTGATTCAACACACTTTAAGACGTTCATATGGTAGGTTATATATAGGGAAAAGTGTTTGGGATGAGAATGAGTGAAAAAATTGTGTTTAAAGAAAACTGAGATTTGCTAGAATCGAACTTCCGCTGAAGCGCCAAGTGGGCGGCTAGCAAGCACCGTTTGAGCAGTCGTCAATATTTTTGTCATAATTTTCTCTCTTGACATCCAAGTAATTCAAACTGCGTTGGAAAGATAACTAAAAGGGTTGCAATTATTTCAGTAGCCTTGTCCAATTCTAATATTTTCTACGTGAAAAATGCGTTGCAACTTGTAAATTTTGAGCATAATTTGTGCAACACTTTTACACTTATTTGTCTTTTAATTGCATTTCAGTGATCATATGTGATCTTTTTGGATATTTTGGACTCTTTCAAGACCTATACTACTAATTCCAAATTTTTTATAATAATTAGGAATTCAGTAACTCATATTTTAACTTTGATTACAATTTAATAAACTCCTAATACAATTCAACTAGAACATGATTTTGATTAGGAAAAAATTCATTAGAAATTTAGAAATTGTCAATTATATAATTTGGACTTAACATAGCCAATTAATTGTAAGAGGCATTTACTAACCAAAAGAAATAACAAAATCACATATTCTAGCTACGAGTGCTTCAGTTTTGATTATGTCCTTGCATGACGATTCTTAGCTTGTGAAACTAAAACATGCTTGAATTGTAGTAGTCCATCGGTTCCAAAGAAAACAAATTCATGAAAGAAAAATGAGCAGTTAATCAAGATGGTCCATCTGAGGAGGTTGGTACTCTTGAATAGTTTATAAACATAACTAATCAGTAAATCCAATAGAGACCCGGGTGCCTAAAATTAGTAAAATTGATGATATGTCTCTATAGGTAAAGATGGAATCGGGGAAGAAACAATAGTCGGCAACATATTTCCATATAGTGTAGCGCTCAATATTATAAATGAAAGCAAGATTTGTTGAACCAAGATTCATCTAATGTGTGCAAAAGTGTGTGGACTCGAACTCGAGCTATTGGGCCCGAGCATAACTCATTTTTATTGAGTTGCTTTTAAGTTCGGGTTTCAGGTTCAAGGTCGGGTTTGTTATTGAGGTCAGGCCTTAGTCCTACACTACCTATCTTCTTGACCTCGTTGCATTTCTTAAGAATGCTAATTCTATCTAAACACTGATTCCCCAAACTGTTACAAATTTGACTTCAACTGAAAGTGTGCACTTCTAACATTACACAAACACCTTGAAAGGATAAGGAATATTGGAAGTTGACATCTTCTAGGACTCAACATCCAACGCCTATAAATGCATAACCTGGCTTCATTATTAAGATACTTTTTCATTAACACATCAGCATACAATTTATTTTCTTATATTCTCTTTCTTACTTAAGCATCGAAAGAGCGACGGAGACACATACCGATGCCTTTGTTTCAGGTATCGAAGAATAGATCGTGCGGAGCTCAGTTAGCCAGCTCGAGTTCATTCAGGTGCGAGTTTTTGGTAGCATCACCATCAAAGAATATTGACACATAAATGGTTGGCTAAAATGAAAAGACGCAATCCGAGCAGAATTAAACTCATTAGAGAAATGGAAGGTTTTTTGACATGTCGTCTAAACACCTAAAGAGGTAAGCCAGTAAGTACATATGGAAAAAATGAAATGAGAAAAATGAAGTCGTGAAATATAAAGTATGAGTAGTAACATAACGGTTTTTGCAAAGTTCCCGAAGGATATAAATTGCCCGAATCATATAATTTAATTTCTTGAGTAACATATTTGATCAAGCTATAAAGTTTATTGTATGGATTAAAACAATTTAGAAAATATTTGGTATAACTATTTTAGTAAATACTTGTTGAAAGAAGGGTACAAAAACGATACTATATGCTCGTATAGTTTTATAAAGAAATCATTAAGTGAATTTGTCATGTCATATAGGTTGATGACTTCACATTATTGGAACTTCTTAAGAGCTTTCAAAAGCATTTAATTATCTAAATAAATCAAGGCGAAAGATCTTGGGAAAACAAATTTTGTCTCGACATGCACAAGCATTTAGATGATAGAATTCTTATTCGTGAATCAACTTATATAGAAAAGTCCTTATACGTTTTGATATTAATAAAACATATCTATTGAGTACCCCAATGGTTGTTTGCTCATTAGATGCGATCTTTTTAGATTTGGAAGGATAACGAAGAACTTCTTAATACTGAAGTACTATATATTAATGCGAAGGTGAATTATTTTATCTTGCTAATCGTACAGCTTTTAGCAAGATATAATTCGATTCTTGCATGAAAACATTGGATTGGAGTGAAACATGTGTTTCATTATCTTTCGGGAACAATTGATATAAATTTACTTTATTCTAATAAATATAAACCAAAATTAGTTGGTTAGGTTGATGCAAGGTCTCAAATAAGTTATCTATTTACACGTGATGATACTACTATATCATGGTGATATACAAAATAGACCTTAACCATGACTTTTTCAATTCATGTTTGAACTAAATGTAATCCACGAGGCAAATCGAGTATGTGTATATTTAACGAACTCGCTAGCCGAAGCTCGGCTCGGCCCATGAGCCACGAGCTCACGGGCCAAGCTCGGCTCGGCCCATGAGTAATGAGCCGAGTATAATGAGCCACGAGCTCGTGTGCATACGGGCCGAGCCGAGCCGAGCCATTGTCATCTCTACATGAAGATAATGTCGCATGTATAACTCAAATAAATGGATGATTCATTAAAGGCGATAGAACTAAACATGTTTCACCAAAATTCTTTTTCACTAATGATCTTGACAAATGACGAGTGGAGAAATTGACGTTTAACATATTCGTTCAAATGATAATGAGGCCGACTTATTAATAAAAGTATTACCCACTACAACAACTAAAAGTTGGTTAACTACTGAAATGAGTCGGTTTAGACATTTGAAGTAATATTACCATGAAAAGGAGCAAATGACCGTTGCATACTTTTTTCCTTGATCGAGGTTTTATCCCACTAAATTTTCCTAGCAAGATTTTAAATGAGGTGAGTCTACATTCGGTATTAATAAGAATAATGTAATCTTTTTCTTCAATGAAAATTTTTTCCATCAAATTTTTACTAGTAAAATTTTAATTAGACATATTCATTTGTAAATAGACATCTAAAATGTCTGTAACCCCGTCATGTTAATAATATAGGTTTTAAATTTTATATGTTATGTTACACATGTTGTATTTAGCGGCAATAACCATATGACTTAATTTTCTTATATACATTGTAAGTCATGGGGGTCAATGTAAGCCCATATATTGTACTATTCAAAGTTTAACATGCCTTAAACGTTATTTTGAAATGCTTTATAAGTTCGTGAAAGTAATATTTTGACCAACCATTTACTCTTTTGATTTAAATATGTGAGAAATGTAAGCCCTAAAAATAAATGTTAATTATTGTACATACACATAAATAGTTAAATGTATACTTGAATGAGAGTACTAGAATTACAACTAAATACATAAATGAAGATGAATGACAAATACGATTCATGAATTAAAGCGAGTTTTAATAATTTAGAATTAATACCAATAAATATATACATGAAAATGAATGTTAATTCATTTATAATAAACTAATATAATTTAATTTTCAATTAAGTAAAATGGATGCTAATTAGCATATATGGATGTGAATAATGAACCGCATTCTTGAATGTGAAATTCTAATTAGTAATAATTAAATGAATGTAAATATTAATTAATTGAAAATTAATAACAGGGAAATTGATGTGAATACAAATGTGAATGTGAAATTCTAATTAATATTAATTAAATAAATGCGAATGTTAATTAATTGAGAATTAATAACAGGGAATACACGCGTGAATAAGGATTTCGTAGCATTTATTATTGTTTTTAAATTGAATACTTATTAAAAAAATGAAATTAAGGTATTATCAAAATAATTAAATTGTAGTAGGGTCATAATCGTAAAAAGAATGATGCTCATTTGATGTGATATTTAATATATTATGAAATGTTAATTAGTTGAGAATGAATAACATGAAATATATGTATGAAAAATGATTTTGTAATATTTATTACGGTTTATAAATTAAATGCTTATTAAAAAATGAAAAAAAAAGGTATTATTGAAATAATTGAATTGTAGCAGGGCTATAATTGTCGAAAAAATGATTCCCACTTGATGTGATATTTAATATATTATAGATAAGAAGCCGTTGATCAAAATATCGAAGTGAAAAGATGTTTTTATAGTCATGTATCTTGCTTTTTTATTTCACAATCTTTTTGAAGGTACAATGGTATTAAAGGCTTATTTGAGCCCTAATTTATGTGTAGGAGTAAATTAATAGAGAATGTGTGTATTAAACATTATGCTTAACACTTTGGGCTCAATGATGTAACCCAATTAGATGGCCCAATGATGCAGTCTAGCCCAAATTAATGGAATGCAACTTGGTCGCCTCTTTCCATTATGTGCATTCTCGCCTTTTTTTTTTTTTCCTGAAACAAGACTTTGGTTATTATTTTTAAAGGCTGTGATGATGCCATTTGGAAGTGTTGCAACCGTTGGATGCTTCTAAGCATTTTGTATTATTTGGCCTAACTTTTCATTTGTTGAATATTCGAGATATTGCCTACAGTTTTCTCTTATTTTCTCTCTCTGTCCTCTCTCTGAAAACTCTTGATTTTCGTCTGTAATATGTTTGTTTTAGATATTCTTAGTGAAGTCTAGTGTAGATTACTCTGTAATTGTGGTGATTCTATTTTTGGTTGAGCAACAACATTTGGTTAATTGGTGTAATTGAGTTGAGATTTCTTGAGAGAGAAAAACTAGATCTGTGGGCTAAATCCGTTTGGATTTTTGTATTGTGACTCTTATACTGATAAGCTTTGTTGTTTTTTAGTGGATTAGAGCGATAACCACTTTGGTAGATACTCAACATGGTGATAGCCTCTTTTTGGGTGAATATCTCGGTCTAAGGGCAAAAAATCATTGGTGTTCTTTAATTTCTGTGATATTCTTGATGTTATCTGGGACTATTTACGCCAACAATGGTATCAGAGTTCTTCGATCTGCATTTAAATCCTTCGATTTTATCTTTTTCTCGTGTTCTTGACGATCAAAACCTTAGATCTTCACAGATCTATACTGTAAAGGGTTAGATATTTATTTCTACAGGGAAAGTAAAATACTGGATCTACCTTTGCCTAGGGTTTCACGTGAAAACTCTAGAATTTGAGGAACTAAGATTAACGGTTTCTTAAAGATTGCATTAAGTTCTGATTTCGAAAGTTGTATATTTTGTGATTTGGTTATTTGGAGTTATTTATTTCTCTGATCATAAAATTGTACATTTGTGTGAATATTTTCTGCACATTAGTACTCTGTGTGTGTACATTTGTTGATTGTTATTCTTTGCACTTTGTACATCAACTTTGTCTTCATTTTTTAAACTGTTCAAACATTCATTTTTTTAAAAAAGTTTAACTATGGGAAGTACAAAAGTTGATGTTGAAATTTGGAATGGAAAATGAAATTTTAATCTTTGAAGTCAAAAAATGAAGGCTCTTTTAATACATAATAGATGTGCTAAAGCCTTTGATGAATCTTGGGGTGAAGAATTTGCTGATAATAAAAGAATTGAACAATGTGAAATTGCACGGAGCACTATTTTCTTGCATTTATCTAACAGTGTTATTAGAGAAATAGGGAAGACTGAGACTGCAGCTCAAATTTGGACAAAGCTTGAATCCCTTTATAAAACTAAGACTCTTCCCAATAAATGTTACTTGTGGACTCCCAATTGTGATCTTAAAACAAATCTTGATAGATTTAATAAAATATCTCAAGATTTCACCAACAATGATGAGACTCCTTCTGATGATCAACAATATGTAACCTTATTATCATCCTTACCTGAAAAATAGAAGAAATTGAAAAGAGCTCTTGAATATAGAAGAACTTCAATTACTGTTGATATTATTGTTTGTTTTCTAAGGAATAAAGAACTTGAATTTAAAAGTGATTTGAAAACATCCACAAATGGAGTTGGTTACAATGTTAAAGGAAATAATTCATTTCAAAAAAACAATAACTATTCTTTAAATAAAAGTTTTGGAAAACCAAAAGAATATTCTGAAAATTCTAAAACAGGAAAATCTAAATTCAATAAGAATAAGAATAATAATAAGGTTAAAGGAAAGAAATGTTACTTTTGTGGAAAATTGGGTCATTTCATAAAAGATTGAGTCAAAAGAATTGATGAATTGAAAAATGTTAACAAAGTTGAAGGTGAAGCTGCCATAGCTTATGAAAAAGCTGCAGCCTCAAATGGACAAGTCTACATGACTCGTCAATCTTCAACTAAAGATAAATGGATTCTTAATTCAGGGTGTACCTTTCATGTGAAACCTTGTAAAAAATACTTCACTGATTTTCTAGAAATTAATGGAGGACAAATTATATTGGGAAATGATTTTTCTTGCAAAATTAAATGAATTGGTAAGGTTGTTTTAAAACTAAAAATGTGAATGTACCGACCTTGAATAAGACATGTACATTCCTAATCTAAAGAGAAATTTAATCTCTTTAGGTATACTTGATGATGAAGGTTTTTATACCATCATAAACAAAGGTATCTTGACAATGCTAAAGGATTTTGCAAAAGTTTTTCATGTTGAAAAATCAAATGGGATCAAGCTTTGCCTTTACTAAATCAATCTATGACTGCTATAGTCTCTCAAAATCTGAACTTTGACACAAAATATTTGGACATATTAGTGATAATAGTTTATATATATTTAAGAAACAAGGTCTTTTGGGTACTGAAATGACTAAAAGAATGTCATTTTGTGAACATTGCATTTATAGGAAGCAGAAGAAATTTCATTTTGCTACTAGCATTCATAAATCAAACTCTATTCTTAATTACTTACATGCTGATCTGTGGGGGCCAGCTACTATACGTACTTATTATGATTTTAAATATTTCTTGTTAATTATTGATGATCAAAGAAAAGTTAGGTCATTCTTTTAAAAAACTAAATCAAACACATTTAAAAATTTTACAAAATGGAAAACTCTTATTGAAAATCAAGTAAACAAGAGTGTCAAAACACTTAGAACTGATAATGACCTTGAATTTCGCAATGAAGAATTGATAATTTCTGAAGAAATAATGGGATCCTTAAACATGGGATTGTTACCTATACTCCACAACAGAATGTGTTGGTAGAAAGGATGAATAGTATTTTGTTAGAGAAGGTAAGATGCATGTTGATAAGCTAAGGTCTTCCAAAACTGTTCTAGGGAGAAACTGTTAAAACTGCCTCATATCTAATAAATAAGTGTTCTACTAAATCATTGAAATATGATACACTTGATCATGTTTGGAGTGGTCATCCTATTGATTATTCTAAGTTAAAAGTTTTTGGTTGTGCTACATATGTACATCAAAATGAAGGAAAGTTTGAGCCCAAATCTGTTAAAGGAATTTTCTTAGTATATGATGAAGGTGTTAAAGGTTATAGGATTTGGTTGAAGGATCACTGAGGCTATAAAGTTATAATTAGTATCTTTAATAAGATTGACATGTCCTGTACAAAAGAAAAAGGAAGTGCTACCATTGAAACTGATCAAAATAAATTTTTTATGGAATCTGTACTTTTTCAAGTTGATTTAAATTCTGAAAACAATGATCAATTTGAGGCGGAGCCTGGTCGAGAACAAATTATCGAACCTGAAACTAAACTTGTACCTGTTACTGGATCTGAACTTGATCAACCTGAAAATCCCTTAGAAGATTTTCATCTTGCTAGGGATAGAGAAAGAAGGGAAATAAGACTACCATCAAGATATGATAATATGAATTTATTACTGCATTTAATGTTTAGAATTATTTGGACAATGAGCCTAACTCTTATGAAGAAGCCATTGAGGGAAAACTTGTAAGTTCTTGGGTTGCAGCCATGAAGATGAAATGCTTTCATTGGTTAAGAATAAGACTTGGGTCTTAGTAAATCAACCAAAAGAGGAAATGGTTATTATAAATTGATCTATATATATAAAAAAGGTGATTCAAAAGGTGAAAATGTATTGTTCAAGGCCAGATTAGTTGCTAAAGGCTTTAACCAAAGATAGAGAATTGACTAAAATGAAATTTTCTTTCCTGTAGTCAAATATACCTCTCTAAGAGTTTTACTTTCTCTTGTTTCACAATTTAATTTTGAATCATAACAATTAGATGTGAAAACTGCATTCTTACATAGAAATATGGATGAGACCATTTATATGAATCAACTAAAAGGTTTTGAACAAAAATGAAAAGAAAACTGTGTGTGCGTTTTTTTTTCTTTTCTTACAAAAATCACTTTATTGTTTGAAACAAACCCCCAGGCAGTGTGGTACATCAGATTTGATGCTTTCATAAAAGGACTTGATTTCAATAGAAATGAATATGATTCATATTTTTATTATAAAGGAAATGGAGGTCATGATTCTTATTATCTTTTACTATATGTTGATGATATGTTATTTATTGGGTGTAAAATAACTGAGATTAACAATATTAAGCGAAAGTTAAAACAAGAATTTGAAATGGAAGATTTAGGTCAAGTAAAAAAGATTCTAGGAATGGAAATTAGAAGGAATATAAATAATAATAATCTGTTTCATACTCAACAGCCTTGCATTTCAAAAATATTATGCGGATTTTATATGGTAAGGCTAAAGAAGTAACTTTACCTCTTGGCAGCTACTTTAATTTTTTTGTACAATAATGTCTTAAAACTGAAATAGAAAAGAATAGGATGGAGAAAGTTCATTATACAAATGTTGTTAGCTCTGTTATGTATATAATGGTTTGTACCAGACCTCATCTTGCTTTTGCTATAAGTGTTTTAAGTAGATACATGAGTAATCATGGGGAATATCATTGGGAAGCCATGAAATGATTGTTAAGGTACTTAAAAAAAAACTTCTAGCTTAGGACTAATGTTCAATAGGAGTAAAATTGGAATTGGACTAAAAGGTTTTGTTGATTCAGATTTTGCTGGTAATTGTGATAATATAAAATCTACATCTGCATATGTTTTTACTTTAAATAATACCTGCATAAGTTAGAAATTTTAGTTGCAAAAGATAATAGCTCTGTTATCAACAGAAGCTGAATATAATGCAACTACAGATGCTGTAAAGGAATGTATATGGCTGAAAAACTTGTTGGATGAGGTTGGTTTTTCTGGTAATAATGCTGTTATATATTCTGACAGCCAATCTGCTATACATCTTAGTAGAAATCTCATTTTTCATGATATGACTAAACACAGATGTTAAATTTTATTTTATATAAGATATCCTAGAAATGAGATTATGAAAATTGAAAAGGTTTCAACTAAATGTAATCCAATAGATATGAGAACAAAAATACATCCATTGCATAAATTTAGGGATTGTTTTAAGTCTCCTGAATGTTATCATTAACTAAATTTTTTCAGGTACATAGAACGGATGAAATCATAGGATGGGTTAACTTCTAATCTACAATAACCCAAAGATATCAAGCAAGGTGGAGATTGTGAAACATTATGCTTAACACTTTAGGCCCAATGATGTAACCCAATTAGATGGCCCAATGAAGCAGTCCAATTAAAATCGAGTTCAGCCCAAATCAATAGAATGCAACCCAGCTACCTCTTTCCATTCTATGCATTTTTGCCACTTTTTTTTTTCTAAAACACGACTTTGGTTATTATTTTTAAGTGTTGTAACTGTTGGATGCTTTTGACCATTTTGTGTTATTTGTTCGAGATATTGCCTAGGTTTTCTCTTATTTTCGTCTCTTTGTTCTTTCTCTGAAAACAATTGATTTTCGTCTGTAATCTGTTGATTCTAGATATTCTTGGTGAAGTCTAGTGTAGATTGCTCTATAATTGTAGTGATTCTGTTTCTGGTTTAGCAGTAACCTTTTGTTACTTGATGTAATTGGGTTGAGATTTCTTGAGTGAAGAAAACTAGGTCTAAGGGATAAATCCGTTTTGATTTTTGTATTGTGACTGTTGATAATCTTTGTTGGTTTTTAATGGGTTAGAGCGATAACCACTTTGAAGGATGCTAAACGTGGTGATTAGCCTCTTTTTGGGTTGAACATCCAGATCTAAAGGCAAAATATCCTTGATATTATCTGGGACTGTTTACACCAACAATGTGGTTAAAAATGAAGGAAGATTTTTTGAGTTGCGTGTAATATTGCTTTCTTGAAAAATTTGTGGTTGAAAAGAATAAAGAGAAAAATGTATTATGAAAAGAAAAAAAAGGATAAAAAAAGGTCTAAACTAATCAACAAGAATCATTCTTAGCCTTTATTTGATATGGCCAAAAATCACATTTTTAATAAATTTTAATAAAATTTAATGAAATATGTGATTAAAAAGTTAACAAAAGTTGTGAATCCCATAAAATTTATTATTGAAAATGAGTTTGAGAAAAAAATGAATTTTAAAAAAATGAGGTCGAAAGGGAGCATAAACTCTACAGCTTAATGACCATGTAGCAAATTGAATCTCAACTTATAATCATTACATTTAGATACTCAAACTTACATTTTTCTCGAACCAATAGTCCAAGTCGACATTTCCATCCAATTTACCAAACATCCAGTTTACTCAAGCTTTTGTGGCTAACACATTATTTGTACTTGCTAAGCTAAAAATGGTTCAAATGTAGTAGTCCAAGTCGACATTTCCATCCATTTACCAAACATCCAATTTACTCAAACTTTTGTGGCTAACACATTTTTTGTACTTGCTAAGCTAAAAGTGGTTTAAATTTAGGACTACACTATTTATGTTGATCCCTTATGATCTCCACTCATAATAATTGCTGAAAGAAAAGAAAATAATAAAAAAATCGAAATGAAGATAGTCAGCTGAGCCAATTTGATACTTCTCATTTCTTATGGATTTAATTCAACAATCTTATAAAATACTACACCAAAATAACTTTCTACAAAAAAAAAAAAAGACAATTTCTATGTTTTATGGAAATCCAGTTTTTTTTTTTTTTTTTTTGTTACATTTTAAACGTTGGTTGCTTTGACTTCAAAAAATAGATTTTATTTCTCAAAGAAAACTGAATGTTTTTCTTTCAATTTTTTCGGAGTTTTTCCCATTGAGTTTCATGTAATTTCTAGAACATTTTGATATTTGTGCTCTTGCGAAATGTATCCAGGAACATTCAATTTTCACAAAGACATAGTGCACTAGCATCAATATTAATTTGTCATAATTCACACTGAAATAAGTTTAGTCCCTGATCAATGCCATCATAGGCCTCTACATATTTAGGTCAAGTATTGTAGTCCTACAAATTCTTTTGATTTAGCAAGTCTCGACGATGGAGACATCCTTTTATTGAGGCAGACATTGATCTCTGATGCGTAAATATTCATTTCATGACATGTGGGCATCAAGTGTGACTCTTCTATGTGATAAATGTTCGTGCGAAATTTCACATGCATATGCAATCGTTGACAAGTAATAGATGTGATGAAAAGAATTATTGTCCCATGAGTAATAACTTTCAATTCGAGTTTACTAATTTTTTATTGATTTTGAATCATGTAATACAAAAGAGATGATTACATGATTATTCTAAATTGTACTAAGAAATATGTTAAAAAAATGAATTTGTATAAATGAATGAGTGATTGTATTGGACTTAAGGTCCACAAATTGTTATTTATTTCAATTCTTGATTTGTGATATAGCCATTTCATGCATTATTGACAATCGATAAAGATAATGTATTTAATTTTTTTTTTCCAAAATAAATTAACTCTATTCTAATCGCAACCTGAGTCTATTCTTAGCCCAAATGATTAGAATGCATTAAATTTTAGATTAGTAATATGATTGTAGACGTTATAAATGTTCCAACATCTATTGCACTTACGTTAATTCTGTCGCGTTCTAAATTTATTGTACCCGTTCTAAACTTATTGTAAGTTTTCCAACACTCCAACAAGCAACTAATTATTTAATTGATATTCAAACAATTAATAATGCAATTGGAATGTAAAATTAATCAAGGAAACAAGAATTACTAAACTACTAGTTAAATCAAAATAAATAAACAATAGGGTTTATATTCATCCAATACAAAGAATCTAGCTAAACATATTTGTAAAGATAAAACAATAAGAATAATGGAAAAGTATCATCCAAAATTTATAAATACAAGAAAGAGATGTCACGGTCTAATTCTTGTTCTTGATTATTACCACCAAAGATTTGATTCTTCACGTTCTTGATGTTTCTTGATTCAATCCACGTGATAGATTTATTCTCCTCTTTAGCTTATGATGAATTTGTCCATCGTTTTTAAATGATTTTTAGAGAGAGAGAGATCCTTCAATGGCTACCCACGTCTTGTATTATATAAGGTGAAATTAGGTGTGTGTGTGTGTGTGTGTGTGTGTGTGTGTGAGTGTCCAAGTTGGATTCCAAAAAAAGTTTCAATCAAATAAGAAAAGTTGCATTTGCGCATGCATGATTATGTCTTTGCGTAGCCATCAGTATATTTGTCAAACTGTCTATTCCGATATTCGATTGTAGTGATTCGAAGTACGTTAGAGAGATAACTCAAGAAGCTACAATTATTGTAGAAGTAGTATTTTTCGAATTCGAACGTTAACTATACCAAAAATGGGTCTCAATCTCCGACTAAAAATCTAGAACATGATTTGTGCGATTGTAAATTGATTTATGAAATTCTTTGATTGTATATCACTCATTTTTTACTTCTAACTGCATCAAATTGACTCGTAATAATCTTCAAATATCGTTTTATTGAACGAATTAACTATTGAATATTTGTAATTTGATCCAAAACTTTGAATTCTTCTTTTTTCGTCTATTTTTCGCTTCTTTTTTTCAATTCACCCAATTTGCTTCGAGTTTTACCTAACAAAAGAATTAATATCTAATTAAGCCATATGTCATCAAAATTAATTACAATTAGTCACATTTAACGGTCCAAATAAGTGTATAAAATACACTTATCAACAAGATATGACACTCGGTGGACTGCAATAATTTCTGGATGTAACAGCTACAATCCAAATTATAATGTAAAAAGTTGACTATGAGGATAGTACACCAACCTTTAAACACAACACTAAAGTAGGTGAATATATTAGGTGATCGCCTTGTCCATCCATCGCCTTGTGTTTTGACATTGTTATATTCACGGGGTCAACTTCTTCTTAGTTGAAACCTCCAATCGAACTGAGTAGAACTAGGTAGATCAAATCTCAATCAAATCATGGAATATTGTTGATTTTTTTTGTTTGGTAGCCCCATTACAAGTGTGTAAAAGTTAGTTGAGAAAAGTCCAAACACGATTTTAGTTGAGAAAAGTCCAAACTACCAACTAGGCTCTTGTTTGAGTCCCATTATTTAATTTTATTTTTTAAATTTATTTTAAATTATAAATTTTTTCAATAAAATAAATTTGCCCATCAATTCAAAATTTTTCTATATTTTTCTCAAAAAAATTTACTTCCCTCATAATCTATTCTCAAGAAAGAAAAAAAAAAACTATCTGGCTTACCTGAGTTAACCAGCACATACCTATATATATATATATATATCAAACTCCAATCAAATGAAGGCAGTTTCTTGATTGGAATAGTTCATAAACTGATACTTCTACACGAAAAACCCCCCACCATGCTTCGACAGATGTTCCCAGGAAGGGAAAAGAATGATAGATTTTGAATGGGATAGATATTTAAAAGTTGTGTGGAATAGTGTTTAAATGAATGAATTAAAAATACGGATAATATTAGAATGTAACGTGGATAAATTTAATACTTTTTAAAAATTTTAATATGGATAAATTTAGAATGTGATAGTTAGATATATAAAAATAATGGATAAAAATAGCTGCTCATGTATATAATATTTCATTTAAACACAACTCAATTTATACGACCAACAACATACCGAAGTATGTGATCAAAACCATCTGAATATTGATGAATTGTATATTATATACAAACTATTTGCCGAATACAAACGTAAGTGTAAATGAAATGGGGTTTGCCTCTTGTAATAGTGAAAAGTAATGGGGACAAGATTAAGGAGATATTATGATTACAGCCTTTAAGGTGAAAACATTGAAAATTCAAAGTTCATCTTTGATTGGTATTTAATGAATAATGAAAGGTGTTACTGTGGGGCCCTGTGGGGCTTTATCCCTAACGAAATATTCACCCCCCCTCTCCTTAAACGCTAATAAAATGTAACGGATATTCAAATTAGGTAATTAATGCGAGAGGGACACGTTAATCGAACTATTATGTGATGAAAAAGAAATTTTGTATAAAGAGAAGACCCTGCTTGTTCATAAAAACTTATGCGAACTAAGAACTGCTAGCTCGTTTTATCGAAGTTTCTTAGGATTGGTAAAATGCCTTGCGAACAGATCGGGACACGGAACATGATCTCCAGTCAAAATCTTCCAGACCCACATTTTATTTTATTTTCACCTTTTTAAATTTAAATAATATTTAAAAATAGAATAAGTAAATGAGAGAGATGGAACTTTTCAATCGCATCTCCTAGAAATTCTCGACAGGGCAGGGCAGCTTGTTCCCATCCATAAAGGCCATTGCCCACCTGTATATTCTTTGTTACTCGAAGCAAGTAAAGTCAACAGAAAAAATTCAACCCCGAAAAGATGAAACCTAACTTTGTTTTTCTTTGCAGAGAATTATGCTAGTCATATTTTCACACTAACTACATCTCTATCATTTGTCAACGAATTTGTTGAAAAACATAAAAAATTATAGAAAAAATAGTATACTTCAAATAAATTGTAACTTTTGGCTTATTCAATTCTCTTTTCTATTTTAAAGAAATAAAGAAGAGTATTACAATAAGTGTAGATTGACAATTACCATAAAATTTTGTCGCGAAATGAATTTTAATGCATATAGTTGGGATTAATCGTCGTCCCTGGTCTGGAGTGATTGTTATATGTAAATTTTGTTTTGTCCGCAGACATGTGAACTTTGTAAAAGTGTTTATTTAATTTAGAAAATTGGGCTTTTGTCTTCACGGAACAAAAAGTTTTCACCATTGACGTAGTCATTTGTAGATATTACTAAATCCTAGTGGCACACTGCATCAAATACTTGAAAGGACTTTCTTGTGTGTAAGAGTTACATGATCTCAAGAGATCTTGCGAGTAGACTTGCAGAAGTAACATGGTCAAAGACTAAGGATCGATTTGGTTATCTTTCAAATAATTAACCAAAGAGAGTGGCAGAAAAAGATTCACGGATAAACTATCACTTATATATTGAGTTAAAGCTTAATTAATTGTTATTTCTTTCCGAAACAACTTAAATTTACAATATTCTTGAATTTTCCTCTTAGTATAATCTCCCCTATCGATCTATGCCTCAACCAAACAAGAAAATATTGAATGAATAATTTATAAGGTGATCTTTTTGTTCATATATATACGGAATTCATCTCCTAAGCACCACCAGGTGACGTGGCACAATATGTATAGCTATACCTTTAAAGTGCAGGCTTGTATCGTCAATGGGCAGGCCAAGCAGTGCTGCCTTCCCCTTCCTACATCTCTTATTCATCCAAGGCTTGTTTGGCAGTTGAAATGAAACAAAAAAAAAAAAAGTGATTATATTTGGAACTGAAACACATAATTATGAAATAAATGAACCTTGAAAAGAATTCATATATAAATTCAGCAACAAATCTATCTATAAGACAAGAAATGGCTCCGAGATTGCTGATCGTAGATCCACCTATCTCCTTCGTTTCGTAGATCCACCTATCCACCTATGAATTCTCGGAGGAGTTGGGGGGAATGAAGCCTGGTCCGAGATCACTCGCAGGATTTCTGAACATCAACAAACGGTCTCGAACCAGACAACATTCCCCTCAACAATTCATGTGTACTTATGTATTACAGAACAAATATATATATATAGAGAGAGAGAGAGAGAGAGAGAGAGAGAGAGATGGACTGTTTGATTTTAACACGACTATACATGCATTATTTTCATGGGCATTATATATACGGTAGGATGAGAAAAGGGCTGCCCTTTTCTAGTAATTTGCATATGACGACGTCTGCTACTACTTTCTACAACACCTTCCCATTTCATTAAGACGGGGATTAGTTGCATACACCAAGTGATTTGAAAGTTTAAACTGTTGAGAAGATGTACATTTTTATCAACACTTCCCTTCATGTGTAGACGGTGTTTATTTTTTGGTGAGAGTTAAGCTATTAAAGAATGTGTCGTGTATTAGTGCTTCGATTAAAAATGGCATCAATTTTTTCCCCAATTATGAATCGAATATATGTCATCTTGATGAATACATATCTGCTAGGTAAGCAATAAATATTAACCGAGATTCTTCCTTTCCATGGTTATTGGTTATTGTTGTACTGAATGCATTTAGACATGCTAAGTACTAAGCAATTATCGAACATGATTAGATAATACAATGGACTATCAACTCAACGAGTTTAATTAATCTCACTTGCAATACTAATCACAGCTTAAAAAATTAATTTACTTGTTATGAACTTGTTACGAAAATAAATGGTTCCTTGTGTGGCCCTCAATAAGTTAAAGCTGATAAAGATAGAAATAGGGGACATTAATCAGTCATAGCCCTAAAAGAGTGATTCCAAACTTAAATCTAAAGGAACTAGGATGGGCTACTTAGATCAAAATTTAGAGTCAAGCAGAAATTGGAAGTGAACGTGCAACTAGACAGTATTTAAAAAAAAAAAAACCTTCATATTATAAACTAAGACAATAAGACAAAATGTAACAACCGTTTGAAATATTGTCCCGCATTATATGGAAGCACACATGATATGTGCACGATCAGATATATCGTGGAACATACATGCACTACTCGTATGCACCACCGACTGAATTCATATCAATTCGATTCGACTAGAGCAAAGAATCACTTAAATGGAGAAATCAATTGTATTTCGTCATTTATTCTCCACAATTTGAACTTTATATGGCTCTTGAAAAAGGATAACGAATTTTTTTTTTCCTAGAGTTAAGACTCCAATCCGTAATCGCAACGGCCCAATTGCAATGAATCATGCTACATTCCACGTTGTAATTGAACTATCGTTCAAGTAATATTTGTGAAAATAATTAAAAGACTGGACCCATAGAGAGAGAGAGAGAGTGTGTGTGTGTGTTAACTAGTCATTGGGAGAGAGAGAAAATTAACTTGTCATTGGGGACAAGCACATGCTTTCTTGCCAGATTGTGAAGTCGACAAATTTGTCAAAAGTTAACATGTCAAGTGGGCTGTCCAAGGGCTCAAGTACGGACCAAGAGGGTCCGACAAATTTTAAATTTTTACGTCCAGTACATACAATATAATAAAATTTTTAAAGTTTTTTGACAGTTCATACCGAAATAGTAACCTTTTTAATTAAGCCCTGGTTTCATTAAAATCAAATTTTGGGAAAATATAATTTTAGAATATTGATTTTTTAAAAAATGGGTGGTCAAAGAAGTAAGAAAAGTTTTGAATTTACGTATAATATTATTTTATTAAAAAATGTGTGGTCGAAAAAAAAATAAGAAAAAATGCATTTACTTAAAATGGAGCCTAAACAGGGGCTAAATTCTCTGAGGCACGCAATTTCTTCAGCAGGCCGTTAAAAGGTGAAGTTAATTATACGAACCCTACATGAACTTTATTTATTATTTCAAAATTATATATGAATTCATTTTTTTCCCAAATTCATACATAAACTCACGAATTTCTTTTCGTCAAAACTAATGGAAGAATATTCACGTGGCTAACAGGCCTACATTGCTCTGGCGTGGCATACAATGTTACGAAAAAATAAATACAACAATGATAAAAAAGAGAGAGAGAGAGAGAGAGAGAGAAGAAAATGATGAATATAAATTCGGTAAAAGTTTGAACACGAAAATTTTATCGTTGTCCTCAAATGATATTTACTTCTTCTACAATACTTTTAAGGATTTAATGGCAAATAGTTTGTAGGATTAAACAAGTCATATGAAGATCACCAAAAGTAAAGTGAATTTTCAAATGAACAAGTGAAAAAAGAATAATGATTATGTAAATGGACAAAAAATTTTCTTAAAAAATTGGATGAATAATCAATGTAAAATTTGTTGTACACAACAAATATTTACATGTTTCAACCATTCCATACGAAGTGGTTCCAAACTCAAATCAAAAGGTGCAATGTTTTATCAATAAACCATCACAAAATTCGAAAAAATCTTACCAACGATCACTTTTTTTCAATTATGCGACCGCATAGTTATAGCATTTATTGCCCAAAATATCCCGACAACCTTCTATGCAATCGTAAGCCTAAATGGCTTATGCGGTCGCATAGATCATTTTTAGGGCACATTTTGTTTTCTTTTTCTTAATTCATCCTTCATCCACTTATTTGATTTTGAACAATAAATTTATAACAATCCCCTACTTGTTCAAAATCAATATTAATCACATATTCAAATATCGACACACATGCATAAGGTTTAAATATCTCTCAATTTGAATCTAACCATATTGTAAATCTCATAAAGCATTATCAAAATTTCAGGCAGCTAGAACGCTTTGAACTAGTTATTTCTTATGACAATACCGATGAAATCACACATAAATATTAAATTTTCACAAGTTCATCTAACTCGCTTAGTGTTAATATGGTCTTGTACTTATCTTTTTTCTTTGAACTTTTAAAGAGAGACAACTCTCTAATGAGGCGACGCCACATCGAAGTTCACTTAGGTGAAGTTCTTTCAGTGACTTTATTACTTATAGAGATACTTGTACCACGTACTGAATTTCATTAAAAGTTTTAATTATAACTTATCCCTCAAACAATAACGACCAACACTATTACTAAAGATAGGATTTAATAAATTTAATGGTGTTGAAATACATCCACTTATCCAATGATTTGTTATTACCCTTTAAACCAAGATATACTTGTTTAGTATATTTTTTATAAGGTTTCTATCATTTGTGGATTTAATTAAGGAGTTTCAAAGTTTCAACCCCATCCTACTTGATGTTAATCTTGCTACATCTCTCGTGAGAGGTTTAGTAAATGCATAAGTTAAGTTCTCACTAGATTTAACATGTGTAAGAGAAGTTATTCCATACTTTATTAATTTTCATACATACTCGTGTCTTAAACTCATGTGCTTAGACTTTTCATTATATACTTCATTATATGCTCGAGTAAGAGTAGCTTGACTATTTCATAAGATAGGTATTGAAGAAATATCATTTATATCTAAAGGTATTTCATGTAACAGATCTCTTAATCACTCATCTTCTTTTCTAGCTTCAGCCAATGCTACAAACTCTGACTCCATCGTTGAGTGAGTATTGCAAGTTTGTTTCTTAGATTTTCAAGAAATTACTCATCCTCTAAGAGTAAATACCCAACTTGAAGTAGACTTATTTTCTCTTACACTCGATATGCAAATAGCGTCAATATATCCTTCCAAGATTTTAGGGAACTTTGTATATTACGTCCAAGGTTTTTGATTTTCTTTAAGTAGCCAGAACCCTTTCAATGGCCATCCAATATTCGGAACTTGGATTGCTAGTAAACCTACTTGGTTTACTCGCAGCAAAGGCTACATCAACTCTTGTACATTGTGTTGTATACATAAGACTTCAAATTACACTTCCATATTCTAATTGTACTATTGCTTTGCTATCATTTTTTTATCAATTTGATAGTTGGATCGACAGGGTATTAGCCTCTTTAATGTTCAAGTATTTGAAATTATTTATTACATTTTCAATATAATGTGATTGACTCAATATAAAACCCCCACTATCCTTTTTAACTTTGATACCATGAATAATATTTATTTGTCCAAGATCTTTCATTTGAATATGGAGGTAGAAACATCTTCATTTCTTTGATACCGTCTATATTGTTACTAATTATCAACATATCATCAATATATAGACATATTAATGTGATTATATCATCACTTACTTTAGTATATAGACATTTATTTATCGAATTGTGATTAAAATCATTTGACATTATTTTAAAGTAAAATTTTTCGTGCCATTTTTTAGGGACTTATTTTAATCCATATAAGGATTTGATTAATTTGCACACCTTATGTTCATTTTTCAGTAGAACAAACCCTTTTGGTTGTTCCATATAAACCTCTTCTTCGAGATCTCCATTTAAGAATGTCGTCTTTACATCCATTTGATGAACATATAAATCATAAATAGATGCTTGTGAAAACAAGATCCTTATCGAGGTTATCCTAACCACGGGTGCATATATGTCAAAGTAATCTCTTCCTTCCTTTTGACAATATCCTTTAGCTACTAATATAGCTTTATAGGTATTGAGTGTTCTATTGGAATTATATTTTCTTTTAAACACCCATTTACAATCAACTAATTTAGAACCATTTGGTAAATCAACTATTTCCTAAGTGTTATTTGAAATAATAGAATTCATCTTATTATTTATTGTCTATTTCCAAAATATGCAATCTCTAGAAGACATTGCATCCTTATATGTTTTAGGATCACTTTCAACTTAAAGAATGAAATGAATTTTTCTTACAACATCCTTCATTCTCCTTCTAATGAGCAAAAAGAAATAAGTTCGAAATCCAATTTGTCCGATCCTAGACCCTTTTTCTTTTATAACTCTCTTACTTCTTCGAGATTCACTTTCAACATCTCTTGTAGATGTCTCTTTTTGTGATTCTTTAGAAGTCAGAATGTCTAAATAAGTTTTATTTCGAGAATTTCTTATTGCCAATACATTTTCAAAAAACTACACATCCCTTGATTCTATTATGCCCTTGTTTGGTATAGATTAAAATTAGAATTTTATTAGATTTTGATAAAAGTTGATGAAATGTGTGCTTAAAAAATTGTGGATCCCATAAAATGTGTTGATCTTTAATGCCGTAAGGAGGAATTTAAGTTTGTCCCACCATCTTGTGAAGTTGGCACCATATAATCTGTCCAAACGCACTAAGTCTTGATTCATCATTTTGATTGTAGCAAGTGCAGATTCTGTCTCCATCGCAGTAGAATGACGAATATCGTTTGAGAATATTATGAAAAAATAAATACAGCAACGCAGAAAAAAGAAGAAGAAAATGATGAATATAAATCTTGTAAAAACTTAAACACGACAATTATATCGTTGTCTTCAAACGATATTTGCCTCCACTACAATGCTTTTAGGGATTTAATGGCAAATAGTTTGTAGGATTAAACAAGCTTTATGAAGATCACCAAAAGCAAAGTGAATCTTCAAATAAACACGTGAAAAAAGAATAATGATTATGTAAATGGACAAAAATTTCTCCCAAAAAATTGGATGAATAATCAATGTAAAATTTGATGTGCACAACAAATATTTATAGGTTTCAATCATCCCATACGATGTGGTTCCAAGCTCCAATCAAGAGGTGCAATGTTTTATCAATAAACCACTAGAAAATTCGATAAAACCTAACCATAGGTTACATTTTTTCAACACGTTTACTGCCCGAAAATATCCCTACAACCTTTTATGCGACCGCAAGCCTAAATGGCTTATGCAGTCGTATAGATCATTTTAGGGCACGTCTTATTTTTTTTCTTTTTCTTAATTCATCCTTCATCCACTTAATTTGATTTTGAACAATAAATTACAACATACAATTGGCAAGTTGATACATGAATGGTACTTGAACTTTACTGCATGTTTCAAAACAATACAGGAACTCAACTTTATTTTCAAAATTGTATCGGAAATCCCAAATTTGTTTCTCATCCATACATAAATTATTATTGATAGTATTATTTTGCAAGTTATATTGTTCCTCTAAAGTGTTAGTCAAAGGAATTATATCTTGTAGAAGTGATTGCGTGGAAAAATCACTGTTGTAGCATCTATTTTAACTCTTCGGTTGTAAAATTTATTCCACATTTCTTCTTAAAGTTGTAAATGGTTCAATTTGATGCTAACTCCTTTTCGCTAGTGTGAAGTTGAAATTCTGGTTGTATATACTAAACGGAAGTGTAAAAATTGAAACAAAGTTGAGTTCATATGGTTTTGAAACAAGTTGAGCTCATTTATGAATTTGAAATTCGTGTATTTAACTCACCAACTGTCATCTACGCCATAGTCATTTAGGCACGCCGTTTGCCACGTGGATTGTACTACTAGTTGACTAACGGAAGTTAATTTTTCTAATTAGTTGGAATTTATGCTCGAAAAATCATCCTTTAAACAGATATATACACACTTCAATTGAAAGCACTTATACACGTTATAAGCATCTTTCTTCTATTTCACATACTTTTTTTCTGATAATGATGACCATAATTGAAACAAATCAAAGGTTTCACATAAAAATGTGACCTTGTGCTGGTAACTTTGTATCATTTTTAACAATATTGAACCTTGTATCCTAACTAATCACTAAAAAGAAATCCGCTTTTGAGCATCAAGAAAAGGAGGAAGAAGCATACAAAAAGTCATAGACATGAAACTTGTGTTGAGAATTATCAAAAATGAGGTTTTCACAGTGTCAAGAAGTTCACACTTAAATGGCAGCCAGAAAAAGTCCAGAATGAAAGGAATAACATTTACAGACGCATAATTACAAAATACAATGGAATAACTTAATGAAGTTTCAAACTTCACACACATTGATATAGCGCAAATCATAGCGAAGAGTTTTGCTTTTTAAATACGTATCCAAATCACAACAGTCAACAAGGCGCAAGATCCGAATGAACCACCCCTCCCCCTCTCGCCCCCCAATAAGTTAATGTCCTCCCCTGACAATAAGAAAAACTTACCGACGCCCCAAGAAAGAACAGCAATGTCCACAAGTTGATCCTCATTCATCTTAGATGTGAAGACCACATCAATCATGTTGGGGTTGTTTTTTAGTTTTGCGGGAAGCAGTACCATTCTGGACATTGATCCCATTTTTCCTGTTTGCGGGAAGTATTTGAGGAATGTCTCTGTAAATGGTAAAACCTCGATGACCTTCTTGAATCCCTTTGTATAAAGCACCCAGGTCACTGAAGTTCTTCTTTCTGCCCAACTTCGGTGATTTTGCACGAGTAGGAGGTGTCTAAATTCCAAAAACGATACTCTAAAGAATGTAAAGTACTTTACAAACAATAATATATAGGCAAACTAA
Source organism: Fraxinus cuspidata (assembly GCA_903798385.1). Lineage (NCBI taxonomy): Eukaryota > Viridiplantae > Streptophyta > Magnoliopsida > Lamiales > Oleaceae > Fraxinus > Fraxinus cuspidata. The sequence continues at coordinate 30,692 of CAIGRP010097325.1, forward strand.
TATAAGTATATTTTTAACTAAGCCATTGTGTTATATTCCTTATTATAAGTTTGAAGTGAATCAACAACGTTGCAATACCTTTTTCAGTTCAACTTTTGGTGGAGGTCCCTCATGGTAGAAGCTTGGCATTGGGCTTGCTTTAAATGCCAGACTCTTCCTTAGTTGCTTGATTGCTGCTTCAGTCTCTTCCTACAAATATGTGGAAGGCAGACAATCTAAGTAATGTATAAGGAATTATCTGTTAAGAATCTAATGAAGAAAGAAAGTAATGTTTCTATGTGGAATACAAGGACAGAAATGACTTCTATATACACGCAGTGCATGTTTCTTATGCAGTTCTGGAATATACCGGATAGATAACAATATTTTGGTTTCCTTTTCTTCCATTATATTATCAAGTACTATCCAATTCTTCCTACTTATTTATGCCACCATCAGGGTTGTCTAAAATGAACAGAGAAGTATCAAAATTAAAATTTCAATTAGTTGGCGGCTAAATTTTCAGAATGTATTGATTGATTACATTAATATAAGATATACAATTACCTTTGTCCTTGCCACACATTGAGTTTTCTCTGCCTCCAGTGCTTGATGTTTCTCCTCTAATTTTGTATAAAACTAAAAATGCAAGCAAAATTAGGAAACTACAGAGGATGATGCATTCTGATCAGCATTATATATAGAAAATACACAGAAAAACTATCACGTGAGATAGATTGATTGAATAACTACCTCTTTTCTTCTCTCTGCACGGCCATTGCACCTGAAGGTTGGGGCTGATGCAACAGTTGTCCTGAACTTCCTTGCTGATGCCACAGTTCTTCATATAGTTGAGGAACAACTTAATCAAATGAATGAGAGTTAAAAGTAAATAGATAGAATCAGGGATAAGGGGAAGATCTAAATAATTGGCCTCTCGGAGAAGTAGGATACGTGGAAGCAACTGAATAGTTATCATCATCTGGACGCTTCTTGTTATCAGGTCGCAATGGCTTCCTTGGTACAGTAGGCAAGACTAGCTGTACATAAACATAAACCTATCATATTAGTTGGCGACATGATGCTAACATTACATCCTCAATATAGTAGGCAGGGAAAAATTTTTATCTAGTTTTAAGAAGTTTTCTCATACATTATAAGCCACATGATACAGATGCTTTTCAGAATAAATGCAAAGGAGATGTAATCGAAAATCATAAAAATGAAAAGATTTTCACTCTACAAGGAGTAAAAACTTTTCTCAGTTAGACTTATTCAAGTCAAAGAATTAGAAATTATGAAACAATAACACCACAAAAATTCTACATCCTTTACATATAAGAACTACTGGGGAAATTTTTTCCCCAGTCCAAATAAACTGCTTGATAGACAGGAGTTGAAATATTAAAAAGAACACTTTTGTGGGAAGAGAGTTAGAATGGAGTGTAAAAATTGAAGAGGTTGGTGTGGATATTTACCTGATTCAGCTTTGCAGCACTTGGCTGCGGCAAACTGTCAACATTAGATGGTTTATCAAACTCATCCCCATAAGGGTGAGTACCATATAAAGCACGCTTTTCAGTTGCCAGAGCAAATGGCTGTGGAACAGAGCATTTTGTTTTACAATTTCCAGCTGCCGACTTTGTAGCAGAGGTCCTTGATCTCTTCTCATGAGCTGTTATTTTACAGCCTTCAGATTTTGCATCCTCCTTTATCATGTTAATATCAACATTTGAGCTTGCAAGATCTTTGGCATCACCTTTTTCAACTTGGCAAAGTTTACTGATCTCAACCGACTTCTCAGAATTGCATTCCTTTATTTGACACTCCTTTAGTTCAGCATCCTCCTTCGATGCACCGTCTGGTTCTGGGTTGGGATTAATTTGTTCAAATGGTTGTACGTCATCTTGGTAGCTTGCACTTTTGTAAATTTTATCGTGGGAGACACCATTTGAGTAAATTATGACACCTTCTGAATCCTTCTCCATATGAAAGTCAGTAACTTCCTGCTCCATACAACTGAAACAATAAGCTAAGCATCAAAACCATGTCCTTCAATGTGAATCAAGCAAAATACAAAAAATGCTTTTCTACACCCCCTAAAAGAAAAGTATTCTAAAATTCAGTTCCCACAATTTCCATTGAAACAATCAACATGGTATGTGTCGCAGTACATATCACAAAAACACAAAAATGCATTTGATCCCGAAAAAATTTTGGTACAGAGCGTCCAAACATAAATTGCTGCAATAGCATATGCATTACGAAGAACTTTTATGGCTAGATTTCTGACTACTTACATCCCTAAAAATCCAAAACAAGTTAAACAAAATTTATACCAGAAACATTTTTTGCTTGGATGGTTACTGTATCTGTGAACCATATGCAGTCAGGTCAATAAAAAAGTCCCCAACCACATGGGATCAATACTTTTTTGTTTTTTTGTTATTTTCCCAATTGCATCTTTGTTGGTCTTTTAAACCCCACCTCATCCGCAAGTTAAGCCATTCAAGAGAGGACAATTTTGTTTATCTTGAGTACGCTCCGTTTCATCAAAGGCCTAACATGTGCACAAAATCCATAAATGGTTGGTGGAAAGACTCAAACCTATTCCTATACCAAATCGAACCACCTCATCTAAAAACTTGCAAATTATACACAAACCCATGTGTGGGAGATGAGATTAAATTCAAAGATTCAATTAACATTACAATACACTGAAAGAAGCTAAAATCTTTAATATTAATTGAAGCCACATCATATGGAACTAACATAAAATCCCGATCATTAAAGATAATAAACGTGATCATTGTGTTTTCCAGCAAGTAAAGAAAATGAAAGGCACATAATTATTTCACAAGGCTTTGCATAGTTCTGCCAAACAATTACGAGAAAAACACTTTCACATGTACACAGGAGTTATACATTTGGCATAAATGCTTATCAGAGCATCAGAAGTACTTAGCACTAATCTTCTGTTAGCCAACATCTCGTACTCATTTTTTATCAAAGGCTGGACACTAGATCATATGTTTGATAATATATTGAATTGAAGATTTTTTAAATTTAGCATCAACCTTAAATCAGAAAAACCATTTACACGGACACAGAAACTCGAAATTAAAATATTTATTCAGCAGAAGAATCAAAACAGAAAATCTTACGAAAAATCAAAAGAAACGTATCCAATTTAAGTTGCCACATTTCAAATTAACATGAAAATGAAAAATATAAGACATCCTTCCTTCCATACAATAATTGACAAAATAAGGTACAGGAATAAAACCCTTCATTCACAGGGCACTAAACACTAACACTGCCGCGTCAATTACTGCAACGCGTGAGAAAATTCAATTATAAGGTCCAATAAATCTTATTCAAGAATCAAAGCAATTTACATAAAACCCATAGAATTCAATTAAAATAAGAGCTAAAAAAATTAAAATGCAGATTATAATTTAAAGGAAAGATAACAAATAAGCTGACAACGTATATAGATCTGCTTACATTAAAACCCATAAATTCCAAATAACAAAAACTGATGGAATTGTAACACATATATTGAGAGAGAGAAAAAAAATTGAAAAATGTCGGCAATTTTTCTTACATATAATTCAAATTGTAATGTTTTACACTTGAATGTCTTCTGGGTCTGCCTTATCGAGAGATTTCTTGAGCTCTCTCCACACTGTGCGTGTGTTTTGGCGTATGACTGTGGATTTGTTTGCCTTCTGTAGCAGATAGTTATAGGTGGAGATAGAATAAAATAACGGCGTTAGTTGACGGCGGTTGAGAATTTTGAAATTGAGTGGAAAAGAATTCAGAATTTAAGTAGTGGGGTCAGCTCTGCCCTAAAGTGATTTATTTAAATTTACGATTTTAGACCATGGATTGGAGGTAAAAGTTTTTGAATTTTGGATTTCTTTATTTATTGTTATTTTTTTGGTTTACTCTTTTTATTTGATTAGTCACATATTGAATTTTTTTTTTCTTATACAACAAACAAACCCTTCACTCAACAAGTCATTCCAAATCGGAGACGAAAGAAATATAGAAATGCAATCAGTCCACCTTACAAAATTACTATTTAACTCTTGTTTGGTGGAGATTAAAATTAAATTTTTAATAAGTTTTGATTAAAGCTAATTAAATGTATGGTTGAAAAAGTGTGTGTCTCAAGAAAAATGTGATTAAATTAATTGTTAACTTTGATAAAAATATATATTACAATTTCCATCAAACAGGGTCCTAATGTTTTAAGTATACAGGTCGTTCTATCTGCATTTCCTTTTTTTTTTAAATTGATCATGCAAGATCCAATGGGACAAATTATTCACATTTAACGTGTCTAAATGGCTAAAATTATGAATTAATTACTGCATTTAATTTTCCAAATCATCCCAATTATGTGAATTTTCTATTTTTTGAATGGAATAAAATCACGATCAAACATTAAATTCTGGAATGTAATAAAAATATTTAAAAGAGATCGAGGAACAAAATTTTCCCCCTTTCTTGCAACAACAACCAAGAGGAATATAGGAACATAAAGATGAACTTCGATTTAAAAAATAAAAAATAAAACATTTGAAGGACAAAATAAAATTTAAATTTAGAACTTTTATTGTACTATGGAAATAGTTTTTACACTCGTTTTCTTTATTTAGCACATAAAAGACTTGTTTAGTATACATGTATAATAACACTTAACACTACGATATATAATATTATAACTTATTTTTTCTTTTTTAATTTTATCTATGACGACCCGGTTCAACTTATTAAACGTGTCATAAAGATTCTTATTGAAAGAAAAGAGGGTAAATAACAGTTTAATTTTTTGTTGCCAACTATGTATTGCAATTTACAGCTAATGATAAATTTGACACACTAAGAGTAATTAGGTGTTAGATTTTCTTAAAGATGTTTATATTTCAACAAACAAGTTGTCAGCCAAATAATTATAATTTGATTACTATTGTTAACCCTTTTGATAATGCCTTTGTACCATGTAATTAACTATTTAATTACTTCTAAATTTGACTTCAACTTTTCCACCTTCCAAATAATTGAATAAACCTATATTTAATTTTTATGTATAAGTACACAATCTAGCTTCATCTAAATCCAATGAAGAATAAATTGAGTTCGAGCATGAAGATATATTGCATGTTTGATACATAATATTAAATAATATTATGCAATTATATTATAGGTAATTGATACATTTAGAGAGAAATAGACTCAACTAAATAGTGAATATACATTATGGGTGTGCTTGAGTCCCATTTTTTTTTGGAAGAATGCATTTTAAAATAGTAGATTGATGGAGAATGAGCGGTTGAAAAATAATGAAAAGTTATTCATATGATGAAAAATATTATTTTATTGAAGAATGTGTGGTTGAAAATGAGTAAAATGATGAGAATGAATTTTAATACAAATCCTTGTTTTATCCTCTAGTCGAGTTTGAGCTTTAACATATGAGGCTTAATCAAACTCGTGTAGTCAATATTGCTCAAAACCAATATACATATTTTTTTTTTCAAATTAAATGAGTTTGCTTAACTATTTACAATCTTGATTGAGTTCCCATATCAATATTAATCAAACAAGATTAATTATGTAGCTTTCGAAGTCGTACCTTTCACTTTTCATATTTTGTAGACTAAAAATGAAAGACTAACTTGAACCATTAAAGCAAGCGTGCAGGGTTAAAATGATCAATAATTGGCTAATTACTTAATCTAAAACTATCCCAATAAATCACGGTCCCATTTGACACTTTAAGATTACAATTTTCATTAAACGACGTAGAATGATTAATGTACATGTGTTGCTAGCATACAACTATTTTTACGTCAAAATTAATGGAATATGCTCTATCAAAAGAAATCTATATCTTTCCTTTTCTTCGTGTCTCAATTTGTTTTTTTTATTCGGTTCTTTTCATTGACTTTGTATTTTGAGTATTAATAAATAACTCACCCACTTTGTGGTTCAGTTAAAAAATAAAAATAAAAACTCTATTTTTTGCTCATTAGAAACTCTCAAATTTAATAATTTGATGTTTGGGAAAGGCATTTGTTAGTTTATCTAAGCCCCTGTTTGTTTGGCATTTTTAGTAAAATTGTGACCGTTGGGGTCCAGCCGCCATTTTTGATCGACTTCTCTAAGTTGGGACCCACAAATTTGAAAAAAAAGGGTTCAAAAACTCATTTTTTTTGTTAAAACTAGTAAGACGCACGTGCCATAGTATAGTTGGTTGTATGATAGCGTAAATATAAAAAAAAAAATTATTGTCTTAAGCATTAGTGATATTAAACTTAAAACACTTGAAATGATGGTAGGTGACAAATATAATATTAAGAGATTTGATTCAAATCTTATTTTCTAGATTTTGCGTTTGAATGTAAAAAACTCTATTTTTTGCTCATTAGAAACTCTCAAATTTAATAATTTGATGTTTGGGAAAGGCATTTGTTAGTTTATCTAAGCCCTTGTTTGTTTGGCATTTTTAGTAAAATTGTGACCGTTGGGGTCCAGCTGCTAATTTTGATCAATTTCTCTCAGTTGGAACCCACAAATTTGAAAAAAAAAAAAAAAGGGTCCAAAAACTCATTTTTTTGTTAAAATAATGTCAAACAAACAGGGGCTAAACATGAAACTTTTTACCAACTCATAACTAACTCAGCATGGTATATATATTAATTAGGATTATGCCCCTCCAAATTAAAGTGGTTTAGCTAATCAGTCTTGGCTCAATCTGCAAAGATTAATTATTTCTTATTGGATATGATGGTAAGACTCATGGAATAAACATATATGGAACCATATCTTGATTTCTATCGTTATTGTTCATGTTTGTAGTACAACTAAATGTTTATTCGATTTGTCCCATTCGTTTAAGTTTGTTTAAGTGGAAAACATAACATATATTTATATGATAATATTTGTTTTTTTGATAAGGAAAAAACACGAGAATCCAAAAAAGTAGTGATTAGGTTTAGAATTCGTTAGGATCTTATTCTCAATCTCCCTCAAACTCCAATTCAAATGATGATTCTCCATCATCACAAACGTTAACAAACGTGCAAGATTGTGTACCTTTGTGAAACTTTTAGTGTCCAAATCATGATAAAAAGATCGAACAGTATTAACATTAAATCGAGGTGAATTTTCCATTTATAAATATAAATGAAAGTAGAAAGTCAGTTCTATCTCCCTTCTATTGGACAATCATTTATGTAATAGTGAAAATTAGGCCTGGAACATACTCATCTATTGGTTCATTTTCTTCTAGTTTGGGGCCTGATAGGTTAATGGGCTTGAGTCTTGTTTAGGCCCTTTGATGAGTTCTGACTGAATTATGACCCATTGCCTTAAGTGGAAATTCTTCTTCTGGGCTTAATTTGTTGGGCCAACCCCATGGCCCAACCTCTCCAGTCAAGCCTTCCCAAAAGCACCACTAATAGTATCCCAATTTCTACTTGCCTCTCAAGAACTAGAACCTTTTTGCTAAACCACGGGAAAAAGTTCAAACTATATTTGGTTGTACTCAAAAGTTACTTAGCGATATTTTAAGTGGAAATTACACTCCCACGTGTTTTTTAATTTTACAATTCAAAAATAAAATTTAAAAGTCTTTTATTCAAAAATTAGGTGATAATTTTATTTTTTAACATTAATAACAATATTTTAACATAAAATTAATCTACAAACCCTAAATCACTTTCGTGTCTCTTCACTCACTCTCTCTCTCTCACCTCTCCCTTCTCTATCTGTCATCGATACCAACCAATACTCTGTCACTACGCTTTGCGACACTGTGCCATGTAAAGCGGCACTCATAGGCGCTACACAACGACGCTGTTGTCTGTGCCAACCGTCGCTCTGTAGTGGTTCATGGCGATGTGCTTCAATCATAGATTGTTGTGCTTTGTCATCGCATTGTGCCGATGCCATCCGCTATTTTACAGTGCTTCACTCTCTGGACACTGTGCTGTCGATACCGATCGTCGCTGAACAACGCTTCAAGGCATTGTGCCCACGATGACGCTTAGAGCACCGTTGCAGAGCGGCATCGTGGTGGTTTTTTTGATTGTTGGAGTGATGGTAATGGTTTCCATGTTTTGGTGTTATTCGAGTTTTGGGTCATTTTTGTTGGCGATAGCGATGGCGGTGGGGTGAGGTGTTGGCCAATTAATTTGATAATTTATGACATATTAATTTAATAATTTGTAATTGATAAAGGAAATTGTAACTTATAAATTTTGTAAATTGTGATCGTGAGATAACTGGTGACCAATTAATTTGACAATTGTGATCGAGAAATAAATTGTGATTTATAAAATTTGTAATTTGTGAGTATAACGTATGTAAATATGATTAACATGTAACCGTTACCATAAATTGTATAATATATTGTGAACCTATTATATTTAATTAATTAATTATTTAATTAATAAATCTTAATTAAAACATGATTTTTGAAACTTGAAAATAATTTTCTTAATTACGAAATTATGTATTATAACTACCTTAAATATGAATTTTTTTCCAGATTTTAATTTAAATCGAAGTTTACAATTAATTTCAACATATGTTTCATGGGACCCATAATATTTTAATAATACATTTTATCAACTTTTATCAAAATTTGTTAAAAAACTGATTTTAATCCCCCACTAAAATGGAGCACTTTCACATAATCTTATTTAGTCATATGAAACCACCAAATGTAATAAATTTCCTTATATGTTGCCTTTATTTCCATATTTTTAATCCTCAACAATTACACATTCTATTGCTATTAAAATTACTAAAATAAAAATTATATTTAATTAACTAAAATATTACTTGTTCCCAACCTTTGAAATATTGCATCGTAGATAGCGAACAAGACCCTTCTCGCATCCTTTCAAACATATCGTATCAAAAAATTACACCTCTCGAGACATATGTAGCCACGAAAGAAGGCCAAACAAGAACAGAAATCCAAACTTTTCTTCATTTATTATAAAACAGGATTCTGATAAATGTTTACAAAATCCCAGTCCCAAAACAGGACCAGTTTTTCCCAAATTGCTACATTTATCTCACGAGAGTGAACAGTGAAGCCTAAAGAAAAGTGAAAAATCAAGAGTTACTGAAACTGGTGGCAACAGGGATGATTACAACAAGAATAAGCACAAGAAGAAGAATCATTCCTATACACAAACACCTTCTGCTGCTCCTCTGGTAGTTTTTAGCAGTCTTGAGATTTTTAGTTCCATCACTAACATATTGGGCTGCATTCATCACGTGATGCTCAATGTCATCCATTGTCTCCCCTTGCGTCTCCACCATCACCGCCATGTCGAGAAATATCTGGTGCAGCTCCAGCAGACTCTTCTCAATCTCCTTGGCCGCGTCATGTCGGTCTTGGATTTCCACCACTGTCTCCACCACCTTCCCCCTCCCATGCTCCTATAAAAATATGTTGCGTTCAAGTCATTTGCCGAAACAAGATAACATTTTGCACAACATCGTGGAGAAGACAAGTCGAGAAGTTGGTTGTTGCACCAATCTTGCGGATTTTAAGGGATAAAATATAAAGATGAAAAACATAAATCAACTTATAAGGTTGACATTTTAAGAAGAATTCCCAAGTCTTAAATATTTTTAACACCCCAAAGGGCTTGAATCCGCAAAAAACTTGCGCCTCAGACTCATTGATTATGCGTTTTGTTCTCATCCTATTCGTAAATTGATATTTATAATTATAATTTCTCTAATAATGTACTAATTAAAGAACAAAGCAGCCTTTCTTGTAAAACAAAGCAAGAAATTAGTACCTGTATGGCTCTAGACAGAAATTCTTCACCCCCATGGCCATCTCCACTGGTTATAATCTTCTCTATCACCTCCTCGCCAGGGTATTCTCCAGTCACAGTAAAATACCTTCTCCCAACAGTCTCCTTATACTCATTCATCATCCTCTGTCTCAGCCCCTGAAAGTCCATCATCAGCTCCTTGAGCTTCTTTCGGAGTCCATTCGTGACAGCAGACCGAGTCCGATCCACAGGGGTGCCCAACTTGCACCCTGAAAGGCGCCTGTTCAGAGCATTAGCCCTGTCCATGTCCTCCAGCTGAGCCCTTATGGTTCTGGCCTTCTTTGACACGGATAAAATGTCTGAATTTATGCGGTTTCGCAGCGCTTTCAGGGCTTCAGGTTTGTGAAGGGCTTTGCTCTCCTCATTGGCTTCTTGTAAATGGTTCAAGATTTCTCTGATTGAGTTCATTTCTTGCTTCACCTTTTCTGCTTCTTCCAAGAATGCAGTGAGGTTATTGTCCAACTGGGCTGTTCCCATTTCGATATCGGGACCGGCTTCAAGATCCTTTATGGCTTCTTTCTTTAGATCAACATAGCTTGTGAACGATTTTGTCATCAGATCATTCATCTTGATTTTGATATAGAGAGAGAGAAATGGAAATCCAATTCAAAAACTGAGATGGGAAATTGATTGTCAGATAGATAGAGATAGATTGAGAGAAAGGGGTAGAATGTAGTAATGGAAAAACAGAGAGATATTTATTTGCAGAGAGGATTAACGGGCAATCGAGGATTAGTATCAATAAATAGCCGTTGCAGTTTCCATACAACGGCTAGTTTTTTTGAATAAAATAAAGTTGCAAGGTGTACGGTCGGAATAAGTTTGGCCCTATAGGATATGCGGCTCTGGGCCAGCCTTTCGCATTTATATTCAGATTGTCCAATTTTTGAGTACAAGTGCGTTAGGCCCCAAGTAGAGATTTTAGGTTTCCGAAGCCCAATAAGCCCCAGTTTGGCTTCCATTATCCAAAAAAATTATTATTCTCTCTCTCTCTCTCTCTTTTTTTTTTTAAATCATACAATCTTTCATAAAATAATATTACACGTAAATAAATAAAAATTCCTTCCTTTTCAACCACACATTTTTCAAAAAAATAAAATAAAAACTATTGCAAAAATTATAATTTCAAATAATGAGGGCCAAACGAGGGCTAATATGACAAATGAACACTAAAATTAAAGGTACAAATTGATTGTGCATTGAAGAAGTGTTTGTCGGACCACATCATGTTGCATCTTGGAAATATACATATTCTTTTAAATTTATTTTTTATTTTAAATAGGGTTCCTATGGATCGATTCATGTGTGTCATGGGGCTTTTGTATTCTCTGCCGTCGAAACTTGTTCGGCTCAACTACAGGGGCCAACAACCTACCTGGTTCTGTACGTAAATGAAAAGGAAAAAACAAAAAAAAATTGAATCAAGCTGATATGATTTGATTTGATTTACATACTTTTTTTCCTATACCCCTACATTGAATATCGTAAATTCATATTTGTTGATAACAAAACACATTAAATAGGGTATATTAAAAAATTAAGAGATTAATTATACTTTGAACAAAGGAAAATGACATATAATTTGTGACAAACAAAAAATAAAAGCAAGCGTATATTTGTGGTACGAAGATAGTATTACACTTAGATGAAAATCTCGAGTGCGCTAAATCGTATCACATTGTTTTATATTAACATTTCCTAATTTTTCCGCTGCATAATCCGACATCTCAGTCCTATTTTCTTTACCTACACAAATAGATATGCTCGACCAAGTCAACAGATTTAGACCAAGTTTTATTTTCATTATTGTTTTCTTGGAAAATGTCAAAGCTGCTAAAAAAAAAAAAAAAAAAAATCCTATTTTAAATTAATGCTTTTTTCAACCCTATCCAGTCTCCGTGATTTACAAGGAAGACTCTGTGCATAGATTAATTCAAACTTAATAGTGTTTAGTCAAGTCAAAAATAAAAATAAAAATGGGCTAAGTCAATAACAATTTTTTTTAATTAATTAATTTATTTTCATTTGAAAATCAAGTTGAAACTGATTATAAATATTCACCTGCCTCTCTACTTTTTATTCTCATTCAAACCTTTTCTTGCTTCAAAGATTAAGGTTTTTTGCAGATTCAAATATTCAGACTCAAGATGAGTGAAGATCCGAAGAAATATCAATCGATGGCTCTCTTGAAAACTGCACCTTTTCTAATTTTTTCGATTTTGTTTGTGTCGATGTTTATTCAAGAAGGAAACGCAATGAGACCTTTGGGTATGGAGCAATGGCTAAAAAGAGAAGCTACATTGCTGGCCTCTCTTCCTAAGGGGGATGTGCCGACCTCCGGTGGTTCTAAGTGCACTTATATACCGGGTGGCGGCAGCACTGGCTCGTGCCCATTGAACGAAAAGCACTATGCTGGTGGTGGTGCCACCGCCCATGCACCGCCAGCTTCTCATACTGCCACATAAATTTTCTCAGCTTCTGTGGAAATTGATGAAACCAGAAACAAGGGTTCAACTTTTTGAGCCTTTTTGTACATGAAAATATAGGAAGAACACCAAATATAGCTAGAAATTGTAACTCTTTTTATAGAATTTATTTATCTATTTTTCACGTTTCTCCTACTTGGAGCAATCAATAAAAGATTTGATTGTTTACCTTGTAATTGCATGAGTATATTTTTCTTTTTATGGTCATGCATGTAACATGGTTAATCACACTCGTGGCTATTGTATTTAGCTCTTGTTTGATTTAGATAAAAATTAAATTTTTAATAAATTTTGATAAAAATTGATGAATTGTGTGCATTTCATGAAATATATGGTAGAAATGAATTTGAGAAAATGGGAACCAAACATAGACTTAATTTTATTCCGAAGTAATAATGTCGAGAGGAATAAGTCCGACACTCGATATATATGTTGAGTAGTTTTACCATATTTTATCTTTATCTCGTCTTTCTAAGTTGATGGTTCTTTCGAGAAAATTGATTGTTTCTTTGAATTTTGGAGAAATTTTCGTTTGAATTAATTGAAATATAAATATTGTATAAACATTTGGAGTCCTAGTCAAACTTGTTTAAAGGACTATACCAACCTCTATACGATAATTATTGTTTCTGTATTTTAGTGTCGTAGAATGTTACTCAAGGTGAAGTCTGGTAAAGATTCACTTATTTATTTTTATAGGACCAAAATTGTAGAAAGATTAAAGTGGAGACATTAATCGAGATAAAGGCAATAAAAATACGGCTGACCTACGTGTACGTGTGTTGATTTAATTCCACAGTATATACATACGTCTGTCTAAGCGTTAAAAGTTATTTTTATTTTCTTACATGTTTGAATACATAATTTATTTCTTATTTACTAAATTATAATGTGATAATATAATGAATTAAGATGTCTTGTTAGAAAATATTTCTTTTGAAATTTTCCAATTTTTTTTCTTTTTCCTAATAGAATCAATAGTTTCATTTTCACAATTTTCAGTGAGAATCAATTCAATTCAATTCTTAAAATATTTGGATTGAACCAGTCGATACCTACCCCTAAAGAATGTGCATCATATGTATTTGGACTGAACGAGATGACAGCTATCCCTAAATAATGTGCATAAATGTCACATTGGACACTATTAAACAACAAATGGAGTTGCACTACCGGAGTTATGTAATGTTAATACTTCATTCACATTAAGAGATTATTGTACATGTAGCTTGATAGATGCACGCCTCGGTTGGTTTGAATTTCCGCAATTCAAATCAGTCGACATGCTTGCATTTGTAATACTATTTATCCTTTAATTTTATTGGCAATTATATTCACGACTTTCGTTAACTGCACCAGAGATGTCTCTAACTTTCGCTTATTTTCACACTTGTAACCTCAACTTCTTTCGTCGTATTTTTATCTTCAAACTCTATTAATTAGAACATTTTGTCCCTCGTTAGGGAGGAGTAAAATGACTTTATTTGCCCCTCATAATTTTAAATAAATTAGAACAAATGTAAAAGTTCGACAAAATATTTATCACAAAATGTACGGACAAAAATCATCGTTAAAAACTAGATGTGCTAAATTAATTGAATGTTATAGTTGAGAATTAAAAATAAAAAAATTATTCCTGTGTAAAAATTAATTACCCTATTTCTCTTTCTTCGTTAGTATTGTTCCATAACACACAATTTACTTTACTACCAACACATATGTGATTTCGTAACCTCAGTCCTCTTACACCCGAATATCTATCCTCTTTAATCCTAACAAAATAAGCCCTGTTCGGTGGTCTTTAATTTAATTTAATTTATTTTCATTTTTATTTTTAATCACACATTTACATAATAAAATATTTCAAATAAATTCAAATTTTTTCCTACTTTATAACCCCATATTTCGTTAAAAATTACCATTCAAAAAAAAAAAAAAATATATATATATATTTTTATTTTATTTTATTTTATTTTATTTTTTTTAAATTAAAGTCCACCAAATGGAGGCTGCGTACCATAAACTAAAATGTGAGCTTCACAACAATAATCATTATAAAAAAAAAAGGGGTCAACTTTGAATTTATTAAAAATAAATTTTTTATATATTATAGTTTTTTAAGATTTTTATTTCCAGTCAATGAAGTTGAAAGTGGGAATAGTAAGCTCAAAAATATTTATAGTTTGTCAAGTCAGTTTCCTTTTGATATTGTTCCACAAAGATAGTCATTAGTTTCTTTCATGTTTCCTCTTATGTTATTTGTTTTTTTAATACTTTTTATGTGATTTGAATAAGATTTTTGAATCACCTATTTAAAAGTTTAAGGATTAGAGATGTAATTTAAATTTATTCATTTGAATTTTATTTCTACACAAAGCTTCACGTATAGATGAAATTAAATTTTTATTTAGCCGTGTTTAGTTCAACTAAAAATCATAAACTAAAATTTAAGTCAAAACCAATTAATATTAATCACGCATTTCATGGATTCCACACATTCTCAATCACACATTTTATTATTTTTTATCAAAATTTTCTAAAAAAATATTTTTTTTATCTAAAGCAAGACTCGTTTGTAACAATCAAATTTAGATTACGCGCGACGTCAAAACCTCAAAATATTTTGACCAAAATCTGGTAGTTATTAATATGTTTTTTTGGAAGATAAATTTCATGTTTGAGTTCCATTCTATTAAAATTCATTTCTTTCAAATTTATTTTCAACAATAAATTTTTTTCAATAAAATAATTAAACACGTATTTTTCAAAAAAATCATTATTCTGAAACCCTTTTTTTTTCCCCCCCCTCAAATGAGATCAAACCAACCGAAAACCTCCAGACCAAGGTAGAACATTACTTGTAGAAGACGCAAATGCTCTGCCTAATTCACAAAAATTCCATTCGGGTCAACAATTCAGTTCCTCAAAGTTCTATCTTATCGCGTATGACTCGGCAATAGAAAAATATATTGTTGGAAATACTTATCCCGGCGGAATACATGGAAAAGTTAACCCTTGAAAATACTTTTTTGGGTGCATTTATTAATTATTAATGAATGTATTTAATGCTAATTAATTTTTTGACTAATAATAATAATAATAATAATAATAATAAATCATTGAATATATATAATTTACAATAGGAAATAGAATTTTAACCAAAAAATAAAAAAAAATCATAACTTACAGTTCAAAAGTTGAACTCGATACTTCGTAAATTTCATGAAAGACATTAAACCTTCGATTTAACCGATTTGCTACTGTTTGGTATAATTTATTTGTAGGTGCCACTTGCATAATATTAAAGTTCGATATATTAAATCTGAAAATGGACATAACTGTTTTTTCTTTTTTCCATAAATCAAAAAACTAGACATGAAAGTAAAAGCCTTGAAAATACGGCACATTACAAGTTAAAAAAGGTTCACATTATTTTTCCATTCAAAAAAGTCCTATTGCTTACTATTCTTTCATCTCTTCCATCCATTCCTAGTGTAGGGAGTCCAGTTTGATACCAATAGTATTCAGATGCACATTTAGCCCCACTTCTTCATCATCACCCTTTCTTCAGTTCGAACTGCATCAATCGCATTCCAGGGCAGCCCAGACACTAGAAAACGCTTACAGCCCCTTTGGGCATTCCTCCAACGGCATCGTACTTCCCCCAACTAGTTCAATACGAGATGATTATTATAAGCAAAATAAGTTGTAATACTTTTTAAGATTAATATTTTTTGACATTGTTATTGGCAAAATGAACTTGAAATTCATTTACAACACAATTAAAATGAACAAATTTCAATGACCAGAGGATGATATAACATGCATTTAGTTCGTATAATATTTAACCCCTGTTTGATACACATTCTTAAGGAAAGAATGTATTTTAAATAGTGATGTGATAGAAAATATGTGGTTAAAAAAGAAGGAAAAGTTTTGGATTTGTGTGTAATACTATTTTATTGAAAATTTTATGATTGAAAATGAGTATTGAAAGAATGCATTTCTTTAAGAATGTGGATTAAACAAGGCTTTAATAGAGCATTTGAAACAAGTTTGCCATTATATTATAACTATGGAAAAATCAAGTGAAACTGTCGTGAATTAAAAAAACTATCCGTCGAGAATTACGAATTTTCTCGATAGATGTTTGTGTCTGAACTTCAAATTAATTCTTCATATGCTAATATGAATTAGAAGTTTAAACCCACAAATGGAACTACATTGCAACAAATTGAATAACATATCAAACCACAAATTTAGCCTACATTTACAGTTTACATTTGCTTAAAAAGTCACAGTAAGTAAAAGACTAAAAAGATCCAACACACCTAATTCAATTACTGTATTTACAAACCGAATAATCAAAACTTTGAGAAAACAAAATCACAGAAAGGCTCTGAAATCAAAACCACTCAAATAAATGCCAATTTCTTCTAGGCTCAAGAATTTCAAGTGACTACTCCTGTCCGATATATACTTTCATATTGGTCGTAGATACACACATGGATACGCAACTTCCATACAAAACTTCAATTTCATAATACAGACACATAACCAAAACATAAATCAATATAAGAAATCACATAAAGTAAAAAATAAATAAGAATCCAACAAACCTAATTTAAATAATAGAAATGCCAAAGAAAAAATGACAAAACTAAAAGAACATAGCTAGGTTTTCTGTAAACCAAAAAAATAAACTAACTAAAATTTTTTAAAACGTGAAAATATCAACTTCAAAGGAACATCTTCTAACACATCAAATCGAAACCCTAGATATCAAAATTTTCCTTAAACTAAAATCACATCCAACCATAACACAAACACAACAGAAATTATTCAAAACATTTAAAACTTAAAGAAAATACATAGAAATGAGTCCGACTGAGTGTGAGATATCGGTCGTCGAAATGAGAAGATATTGTTGAGAAAATCATCGTTCTTCCACACAAGGGGTTCGGAGAAGAAACCAATGAACAAATGATCAAGAACATCAATTAAATTGCTTCCACTTAAATGAGATAGAAGAAAATCCGAAAATAAATAATCATCAACATCTTCAATTGATTCTCCACAAAAAGATTTGAGACGAAAGCCACGAATCAAAATCAGGAAATAAATGATCAACAACTTCATAGAAAATTCAAAAGGCTCAAACACGAAGATTATTGTCCTCAAACAATATTTGCCCACTCTCAATGAATTTGGTGCTTAAAGGGTTTTCTGGCAAATGGCTTATATGATATCAAGCCTTGTAATAGAAAAATACTTAAGCTTTTGTGTTTTTTACCAAAGCTTAAAAACACAAAGGTGATTTTGAATATGGATGAAATAATATAGATTCTTTGTATTGAAATGATGATTTTATCTTATTGTTGGATTTTAGTAACGTTATTCAAGTATAATTGTATTGATATCATGTTATCTATTTATAGATAACCAATAATACCCACAAAATGACACCAAAAAACCATGGAAAGTTTGTAACTTTTCACAAATAGCCATAAAAAACTTCAAATAAGGATGGCAGTCCAACAACTCTTTTTTCCTTCTATGCGATCGCATAGAACAATTCCTTGCGATCGCATAGAATAAACGCATAGAATAAACACATGCCGGGGCTGAAATCTCTGCATGGGTGTATGCAACCGATACCCTTTGATCTATGCGGTCGCATAGATCAAAGTTCTAACTACCAATTTCATTTTTCATTTCAATTTCAAATTTATTAATTTTGAACAACAATTACAACAATTCCCCACTTGTTCAAAATTCAATAAAATCTTATATTCAAAAAGTACAATACTTATGCATAACGATTAGATATCTTTCGATTTGAATCTAACCATAGTGTAATTCAAACAAAGTAAAGTTGAAATTAAAGGTAGCATGAAAGATTTAAACCAATTATTCCATATGACAATAGCGGTAAGAGCACACACAAGTATTATGTGTTCTCAAGTTCCTCAAACTAGCTTAACGCTAATAAGGCCTTGCATTCATCTTTTTTAACAAACTTTTAAGAGATAAACTCTAATCTCTATTGAGATGGCACCACCTAGATGTTTATCTAGGTGAAGTTCTTCCTGTATCTTTGTTACTTTTAGAGATACTTGTAACCCGTACTGAATTTCATTAAGAGCTTAAAGCTCAACCCTTACTTCAGTAACAACCTACATTATATACTTAGGATAAGGTTAATTGCAGATTTTATAATGCTGAAACTATCTACATATCGAATGACTTGTTGTTACCTTTGAACCCATAAATTACTTTGTTAAGTAATGACAGGTAGGATTGCCATCATTGGTGAATTTTTAGATTTAAGAGTTTCAACCCTATCCTACTCGAAGTAGATATTACTAAATCCTTATCCAAAGGTTTAGTTAAAGCATCCGCTATGTTCTTTATTGACTTAACAGAATTTAGGAAAATTATTCATCTCTTGATTATTTTTCTTATGTAGTCACGCCTTAAACTCATATGTTTAGACTTTTCATTACAGGTGACTTAGTTCCTCATCAAATATAGCTAGCCAACAATCGATTCATTTGATAGATACAAAATGTCACCTACTAAGAAATCTTCTTACAAAGCCACATGCTTCTCACTAGCTTTATGTAAAGCTTTATCAATTTTCACTTACAGTTGGAGGATTTCTATTAAACACTACACAAATCAATCATATTTACTAGTGGATTTCAAAATCATGGGTATTCAATATTTTTTTTTTGTTAAAACATTATAATGCATTTCAACTTTATGAATATTCTTTAAATATTCTAGTTGTTTTTGCATATCCAAACAAACGCCATAATTGGCTTTCAACTCATCACATCCACTTTAGACTTAGTGTATATCATCCTTATAATAAGAGTTCTCTATCATTTTCACTTCATAGACATTCTTCTATGATTATAAGGTAAAGAGAAATGTAACTTTTAAATTAAGTTACCCCCACAATTCCTTAATTAGGAATACATATGCAATCTAGTAAAGTTTGCATCCCCAAGTTTTGAACTTTCTCATATAAATTCACAAACATTAATGTTAACTCCCACATTTGGGTTATACTTGAAATTAGAGTTCATAAACTCTTTCATAGTTCAATTCATTATCAAATAGATAATGTCCATATCAAATGTTTCGTGAAAGTTTAAGTACTTTCAAAATTAGTGGTCGTCAATCCACAAAATATTTCAACTGCACACAATGTACTGCAAATCAACTACATTTAATTTGATTACAATTTGATCAAGGTCATCACATAGACTAATAATGCTTTTCCAAGCATAAACCAACTTAATTGGTTTCACATATTGTAGTATAGTATAATGAAGAGTGCTAAGCATCTTGATTCACAAGAATTGCAATTACTCCAAATATATGCAATTATCATATTTATGTCATTTCACAAGATAGTGTTATTTCATGTCAAATCATGGGTACCTTTTATTTACCATACTCTTATGCAAATATAATATTGCATAAATCATCTCATTTAATTTTATCAAATTAATTGAGGCTATCATTATTAACTAAAGTTAATATCATCTCAAAAAGATATGAAATCAACCAACTAATTCACCATGTCATTTTTGTATTCCAATATAAAGAATAGTCGTGAAAGTCCATGTACTCTCAAATAAATAGTTGGCATTCTTCCAACAAATATACCAGTCCAATTGTTAGGAGTATTTTTCTCCTTTCTAACCATTCGTTGCTGACTTGTGTTAATCTCGACAATATCCAAATCATCACAATCAAAGTAAAGGAATAGCAACTTATATTCCAAACATACATTGTATAAATTTATTCTATCTTAATCAACACACACTGACTAGGAATATCAAAGTTTCATGGATGTTGATTGCACTTTCACATTATAAGGAATGGTGCAATCTTATTATCTCAACAAGAATAACCATTACTATAATTAAATCAAACAATGGCCAAAACATGCACCATGCATTTTCATAAAAGAAACATCAATTATTTATTGACAAGTTAATATACGGTAGACCCCTCGCCACTAAAATTGATTTTGAAAATACATTTAGACAATAAATATGCACCACTTTAGAATTGTCTTAAAAACACATATGTACTTTCAATTCCAAGTCCTCAATCAAAAACGTAAAATCAATGTTTCATGAAAATGAATTATAAACAAATGAAAATAAATTCATAATTCTAAACATGCAATTATATCTCATACAAACTTTTGAATAAAATTCACGTATGTACCACAATACACATATTCCAATAGTTTTCAAAAATGTAATTTAATTTGCACACAAGATCTACATCAACATATTTTCATCATTTGATTTCATGTATGCTCTATAATGCATAGATTCCAATACATGATACTCTATGTACGTATCTCAACTTCAACCGAATATTTTTGTGCACAATAAACAAAAATTCATCTTAGGAATGTTGAAAATATCATACTCATAATGTGCATATTTTATTTGAAATTAGAATTCGACTTACTGAAATAGTTGAGAAGACGAGGTAATAATTTACTTGGTTTCATCACTTCATTGAAGCCTTGGAGATTCCATTCTCCATCGAAAAAAAAAATTATTATTTGAGATTGTTGGGAAATCATCGTTTTCCACACAAGGGTTTTGGAGAAGAAACCAATGAACAAATGATCAAGAACATCAATTAAATTACTTCCACTTGAATGAGGTAGAAGAAAATCTGAAAATTAATTATCATCAACATCTTCAATTGATTCTCCACAAAAAAGATTTGAGATGAAAACCACAAACCAAAACCAGGAAATAAATTATCAACAACTTCATAGAAAAATCAAAAGGCTCAAACACGAAGATCATTGCCCTGAAACGATATTTGCCACCTCTCAATGAATTTGGTGCTTAAAGGGTTTCCCGACAAATGGTTTGTAGGTTATATCAAGCCTTATAATAGAAAAACACTAAAACACTTACATTTTCTACCAAAACTTAAGAACACAAATGAGATTTTAAATATGGATGAAAGAATATAGATTCTTTGTATTGGAATTATGATTTTATCTCAATGTTGGATTTTAATAATGTTTTTCAAGTATATTTGTATTGATCTCATGTTATCTATTTATAGATAACCATCAATACCCACGAAATGTCTCCAAAATACCATGGAAAGTTTGCAACTTTTCACAAATAACCACCAAAAAATTCAAATAAGGATGGCAGTTCAACGGCTCTTTTTTCCTTCTATGCTATCGCATAGAACAATTCATTGCGGTCACAGAAGAAACACATGCCGGGGTTGGAATCCTTGCATGGGTGTATGCGACCGCATACCCTTTGATCTAAGCGGTCACATAGATCAAAGTTCTGGCTACCAATTTCATTTTTCATTTCAATTTTAAATTTATTAATTTTGAACAACAATTACAATAGTTATTACCGTGTGGTGGTGTGTCTACCGATCGATGAGGAGTGGCATCGTTTGTATTCACTTTTAATAAATGGAGAAGGAGCAAGTGTGGAAGAAGAAGAAATAATGGAGTTGAGTTATGGGTTTAGAAAGTGGGGTAGGGTTTGTTTTAGAAGGTGTGGGGTGAGGGGTGTAGGTTTAGTGGATTTGGTGTGATGTTTATATACTAATCTGTACAACTTTTTTGTCTAGTCAAATCAATATTAATTAAAAACATACATGGGATTTAAATTTTCTAGAGGGGCAAAAAAGTCTAAAAGTGACATTTTTGCGAAGAATATTAATGTGATATTTTTGTAAATGCCATCCAAAAAGTGATATGAGGGTGCAATTTCCTCATCTATCAATCGAATGTAAACTTCATTCATAATAACGGTCTTTGAAGAATAACTCTAACTACATGCAAAAAAGGATGGAAAATTTCCGCTAGGACTGTGATTTTTATTTTAGTCCATGTTTGATGGCCATTATTTTGAGAAAATGAAGTTTTGAATAATGATTTTTAGGAGAATGTGTGGTAAAAAAAATACAAAAAAATTTTAGGTTTACATGCAAAATACTTTATTGCATAAATGTATGGTTGAAAATTAATATGAAAATTAAATGATTTTGAAATAATGATGGTCAAATAGGGGCTTAGTATATCTTAGAGAGATAATGAATTGTTAATTGGGGATTTGCATAAATGTCACTAAAATGAAAATAGACCAAAAACTTGTCACTTTTTCAAAATGTTGCAAAATTGTTGTTTTTTGGGTGAAAAAAAATCCAGTTTACTTTTGTAATTACCTTTTTTTATGTTTTTAATGCACAAGTAATACCAATATTTGATATATGTATTGTTGGAGAAACTATCCACGAATCTAGTCATTACACAATAGATAATAGATATGTTAACAAAAAAAAAAAATCATTATTTCATAACATTTTCTTCAGATGATGAAGTGAATTTTGCTCTCAAAAATCCTAAGTATATTACTCCTACAACCATTGAATTATCAAAGTTGAAATCATAGTGGATTTATCTTCCAATTTGAGATTAATATAACAATACGTTAAATATTTTTATCGTAGAACTTAGTAATGCTGAATCTTAAATACTATCATATTACTTTGGAAATTATTTTACATTCATTTATTTTGATTATTTTTGTAAATTTTTTTGGGAAAATATAGATATTTCAAAGCATAAAATGTTGGAAGATTCCCTATTTAATATAGCTTTGCCTAAACTATTTGTCAAAATTTGTTCATATGGTGGTTGGTCATTGATGAACATACTTAATGTTTCATCAAGGATGTTTTCCCATCATACACCTCAAATACGATTTCGTCAGTTGTGAATTGTCAAGATAGATATTTTAAATGTCAATCTTGACATTCATAACTGTTGGGATAGAGAACTTAAATGCTAATCAGTTTTAAACTACCCGGGAGATTCAAAGGTGCATCGTGCATGCATTGAAACTCCGATAGATTAAATTTGTGTAGCAACAATTTCATTTGCTTAATTTCATAACTGAGTGAAAATTTTAGATTTATCATGTTGCATGGGGGACATTTTTTGTAGTTAAATGATGAATGAAAGTAGCGAGAGAACACAACCACTTCAATCGTAGTTTTTAATAATATCAATTTTGCTGGACTTCTTGTACGATTAATTGAGAAGCTTCGAATTCATGATCTGTGCAACATAATGATATTAAAATTCAAAGTTCTGAAAATGAATATTTCGTCGGTGGAAATATGTGAAGACGAAGACTTTAATTGGTACATATCCATTCACAAAGAAATAACTTATTGTTTTACCCTCGTTCAAACTGAGAATCTGGCCCAACATTCTACAAAGATACCGATTTACAAGAGTATTCATTTGTCGCGAAGGAACAATATGAAAACTTACAAGTTCAAGAGTATGAAGACATGCAAACCGTGACAAACGAAATTGATCATGAAATTGTAATCGGCAATATTGGGGGAGGACCCCTGTCGATGAAAGACTAAACCTCAAATCCATTTTAATGTATTATGGTATACAATTGTTTGCAATTATTGTGTTCCATTAATCAACTTTTTTTGTTTTGTCAATTTCATTAATTGTTAATTTATTTGGTGCGACTATTATATCGACGCATTTCAGTAATTTATTTTCATTTAGTACGACTAATAAGGCAAATCACCGCCTCAACTATATTTGCACTCAACTAACTTCTAAAGGAATCAAGAATTCAACAACTAGTAGGGATTGCATACTTAAAAATAATCGTGAATATTTGAATAGCTAACACATCTTTCTTTAGCAATTTGGGGGGACAATTATATATGTATTTGCATTCATTTTTCATCAAAGTAATATGTCAAAAGACTCATTGATCAAATAATCAAAACGACCATTTAAGTAATCCACATACTTATTCTTCCAACTAACAGTAAAATATAAAAACCAAGTTAAAATGTAAATAATTAATTAGAATTGATAATTGTCTATTTAAGTATTGAGTTTAATTGGGTTATGTCTAACATGTATGTATCTATTTAAGTATTGGGTTTAATTGGGTTATGTCTAACATGTATGTATTTTTTTAATTGAGATGCATTTAGTTTTCATTGAGTTAGATAAATTTAAATTAATTTATTTCCATTTTTTGTAAATGGTTTGGCGGTTTGAAATAATATGCAAAGATTGAAACCTAAATCAAACCATTTCGAAGCGGTTTAGTTCAGTTCAAAATCGAAATATTGGCTGATTCACTTGGATCCAAACCAACAGTTCCAGAAAAGCTATTTCGGTTCGATTTTACGATTTGATGATTTTGTTGTTGAACCCTACTTATTGGGAGTTTGGGAGGATGGTTATTGTACGTGGGGATGAGGGTGGGTGAGGGCACAGTGGGGGGTAAAGAATGAGGATCTTACATAAGGGATTTTTCTATTGAACCTACATGTACATAAAAGTTTACATAATGGATTACATAATATCACATGATACTCTACCATCTGCCGTTTAAAACATACTTAACTTTTTCATTCAATATTTTCCCTCCACATCATTTTGTTGATTTTGTTGTTGAACCCTACACATACATAAAAGCTTACATAAGGGATTACATAATACCACATGGAACTCTACCATTTGCAGTTTAAAACACAGTTAACTTTTTCATTCAATCTTTTCCCTCCACATCATTTTTTGTAATTCCTTATATACTATTTTTATGTACAAGTAGCATAATCTAAAGAAGAAATAGCAAGGAGAAAGAAAAAGAAGAAGTGGAAAGAAAGAGATGTCCTGCCCTAGGTTGGACTTTCGCACTTGGGGGTAGGTTGGGTTTAGATTGATTTTTCAACTCTTGGTACACTTTTTTCAACAAGTCAAATTACTAATTAATGAAGGACATGCAATTATGATAAGTGTATTTTATATACTTATTTATGTTCTAAAATATTGACAATTCGTATTTCTCTTAATGAAATTATAGTATAATTTATTATATAATGTGTTATTAGGTGAAACTCGATGAATAGAAGTGAAATTGAAAGAAAGAAATGAAAAATGGGAAAGATCCAAAGTTTGGGACTCAAGTGTAAATATTCAAAAGTTTTGCCGAAGCTCACGATGAAGATTCAAGAATGATAGGGGTCAATTTGATGCAATTAGAAGTCAAAATGAGTGAAATATATCCAAAATATTTTCATAAATCAAATTTCAACCGCACAAGGATGTTTCTGATTTTAAGCCGAAGATTGAGAGCCATTTTTGGCCTAGTAAACATTCAAATTGGAAAATAGCTATTTTGGTAAAGTTGTATCCCTTTGAGTTATATTTCCAACGCACTTTGAATCGCCTTAAGCATATATCGGAAGAGAAAGTTACAACAAAAACATTGAAGAAAGCATGGAGTGGGAACAACGGTGTGCAATTCATCTTTTTAAAAGCCCAATTCAACTAAAACTCGTAAAAACTCAAATAAGACATAAATACAATTCTAGTTCCACACAATTTGGGGAAGAGAAAAACACATAATCATCAAGATCAAAGAGCAAAAGCTATGGTTTGAAGACTTTTGAGGTTGGAGAAAATTCTTGATGCAAAATCAAATTCTTTCCATAATCAAGATTTCAAAACCTGGTTATGAATTCTATACTTTTTGTTTTTCTTTCACTATTATGGGTACCTATAATAGATAGATAGGGCGAACAATGTAATCTATATGTGACCCTTTATTTCTTTTATTCAAGATTCTAGTTGTTTAAATGCATATGTGTTGATTTTATTTATGAATTTAAAGCTTTGAATTCTTTGACTAATTATTCAATGATTTTGTGAATCTATTACGAATTGAGAGGTGAGTTTTAGATCTAGACCACATAGTAAAATTCGGTAA